>OX596025.1:24639350-24836326 GCA_951394055.1 Villa cingulata | reverse complement strand
ATACATACTCGTATTTACATATGCATATATGCAAATAAATTCGTATTTGTCGTACATATATATTTAATTATATGCAAATATTTTCTTTCAAATTAAAATACTAAATACTATTCTAAAATAGAAAAATTCTTTTAAGATTTTTTTTTTTTTTTGTAAATTTTTTTCTTCATTTTAGTAGGTATACATATAACTCGACTGTACAAACTTATAATGATATTTGAATATATAAAATGGTAAACAAATAAAATGACGAAAAATACTTGTATAAATTTTTATTCATCATCTTCATTAAACGCTCTTTAAATTTAAAGAAAAAAAAAGTGAAAATTTTATCGTATATTTTATTCTTCTTTCAATATTAATTTTTTTTTTTGCATTTTTCTCATTTCCATTTCACATATACTCAAACACTATTAAAATTGTCCTGCTAAAATTAACTAAAAAACTAAAAATATCATCATTGGTAATGCACCACACAATATATTTGCTGTATACATATATAATCGTATAAATATCACAAATATTTTATACCCAAATATAAGTAAGTACAAGCGATATAACGTATGTAATATTGTGCGATATTGCATTAACAATTTTGAGATTATTTTGTACACATACACACTTTATATGCCATTTGTTCATATAATACTCGTCGTATTTATTAATAGATACGACAATCGACGACTAGATCATGATTTTAATAGAGTTAGATCAGTAGTTCAATGAACCTTTTTTCTTATTACACATTTCTAATTATCATTTTATTAAAATAATCGCGTATAGAATGAAAATAAATAGTTAAAAGATGATGATCATAATGATCATGATCACTATACACTGATTGTGCATCATAGAAAATTCACCATAAAATAGTTAAAATATAATTTTTTGTTTAACAATAATTCGATATACACATTATAAATCCTCGTATGTGTATGTAATATTAGTATATCGCGGAATTCCAAGTACATATGTATTTGCATTCATCGATATGAGCATAGAAAATTTCCTTTAATAAGCATCAGTACATCCAATTAAACCAGAAAAAATCGTTTTTGATGAATCGATTAATTGTTGGTATGGTATGGTGCTGATCATAAATATACAAACACACAAAAATATTAATGAAATTACCCTTGAGATCAATTATCACACGATCACCACACGAAATATGGATATGTATCTTAAGTATTATAGGATTCATTTTTTATTCATTTTGGATTTATTAATGTGTGGATATATAAATTTGAATTCATTCATTTCTATTTTTATATTAACATATTAAAAAAATCATTTTTATAAATTACACACATACAAGTGTATTTACATATACATACATACCTACCAATATATAGTTAAAAAATTGAAAAATTTTGAATTAAAATGTACACGAGTAAATAACAAAGAAATGACATGCTCATTATGTATACAAAAATCTGCATGTAGGATGTTGTAATATGCATACGAGTATTATGATTTTTTTTTTAAATTAAAAATGAATCTGAAATGAAAATATAAAAAAGAATATTTACAAATAATATATTCATAAAAATACAATTTTACAATAAAATATTTTACGAATAATACAAGATTAGATCGGAAAATTTACAGTCACAATAAAAATTATTTCAGTGTAAATGTGTATGTAATGCAAGTGCAATAATATTTTTTTTATTATTATTTTTCCAATTTTAATTGTCTTTTAAATTGCATTAATATTCTCTGCATGTCTATGCATGATTTAGGTGAATAATATAATAAATCAGTGTTACCACCAATTGAACAAATTTATTTATAATTGACTGTGTCAATTCAATGAGAATTTGAACGTTATTTTTATTATGCTAACTCTAGATATCTAGTAGTAGGTTATTCTTTATCACAGATTTTCTTCATTCACGAAAAAAAATTTTTCCAACAATTCCTTTCACTTGCTCTATACACTGTACACTAGGCGTATAAGAGAACAAAAACTAGACAGTAACCAGTAACTAGTATATATGTACAAGGGGGATCATCGATAGTCTAGCCTGGTGTACATCTCAAATAAACAATAGTTCATTGACCATGTCTATTTACACATGAAAACACAGGTCAAAACATTTATCGGCTTTTCTTATTTACACGAATCTTGTTTTGATCGCAAATTCTTCTTCGTACACGCCCACTACAGTGTAGTACAAAATATAAACAAGAAAATAAGAAGAGAAACTACTTATTGCTCGCGTATATTTCTGATTTTCTTTCTACTTTTCTTTCTACATCCCAAATACTCATGAGTTAAATGATCATGTTTGTTTATACTTGTTTTATATACACGGATATAGTTTCACTTCCCCTATTCTTGTGTAAATTATCTGCTATAGTCTATAGTGTAGTGTAGTAGCGAGTAAGGAGAAGAATATCAGATCGAAAGTTTACATCTAGAATACTTTTGATTCACTAAGAAAGGAGAAGAAGAATAAGAAGAAGAGAAAAGAAAAAAGAAGAAGAGAAATATTTTCATAACACTATACATTTCTTCTACGCACCATACAGCCAGACTCACTCTAAGTAAAGGAGGAGAACTAGTAGTGTAGTAGGTAGTAGATAGAAGAAATTACGAAAATCAAAGAATGTGTAGTGTAGTAATAAATAGAAGCAATCATATCACTCTCATCTAACTAGTACGACATGCTAGTACTTTACTCACTCACTAGTATGCTAGTATTTATCAAGAATATAAGTATATAGTATAGTGACGTGACTAGTAGTACCCCCACATACCGTGTATACTACACTCACTTCGATCTGATTATTTGTTTACCTCTTTAAATTTTTTTTCACAATCAGATTAGGCCTGAAATTCAATTTATTGTCTCATAATTTATAAAAAATATTCCAATAATTTAGAAAAATTATTCTTTAAAAATCTACAAAAATCTTTGGTATAGAAAAATTATACAAAAAACGGTAACGCTTAATATACAAAGTTCTCAATTATATTTGTATGTATGTAATGCTTTGTAGACGACATATACGAGTACCTACTAGCATACATATATTTAAAATGTAAATTAATGCTACTGTATAAAATGTTAAAAAGACAATTTGATTTATGAAGACAACAAAATTTGCCTACATTTAAATTGAATGTGACATTTTTTAAATTAGAATATTATTTTTATTACAATTTCAAAAAAAAAAAATAAAAATAAAATATAATAAATAAAAACAAAAACCATAAAAATATAAATAACATACGAATAAGTGTACACAAATATATAAACAAGTTTGTGTACAGTAAATTATTGTTATGTTTGAAATGTATTCTAAAATGCATTCATGCACACATATACATACAGTACGAGTATGTATGCAAGTAATAAAATTCCTTCAATTCATTTTGTTTTGGTTTTTTGTTTTAAAAAAGAAATTTTTCATAGCTGAAACCATAATAGAATAAATTAGGTCAGTGTAAAAGATCAAACTGAATAATTGACTAAAATAATGACATATTTCATATATTCATTTTTTATAACATATATCGTGAATTTACTTACACAATCATAAACATACATATCCGAATATGAATATAAAATACATACTATATACAAAACTCGTAATTCATTCAAGCATTTCGCTCATAAAGTTATAAATTCTAATCATAAAAAAGCAAATTGCCTTTTTTTGTTTTTTTTTTTTTTTTGGTATGGTGACAGTCAGAAATGATTCATCTTTAAGATTATTAATTAAAAATTATGATTTTTTATTACACTTGTCCTCATGTGAATATACAAAAGTACATATACAGAAAATTGAAATGTGTTCCTCAATAATGACAGTTATGTATATAGTGTAACTATGACGTGATGAAATTTTTGTGATCTTGTCTCTTGATCATATGAATGATATTTTTATGTTCTGGGAATTATTTTAAATATGAAACTTTTGACAAAATTGATCCGTAGACATATTTTTTGACAAAAATATGAAAACAAAAATACAAAATTGTTCGGTTAAATCATCATTTGTACTGCAGCATTTTTAGAGCGTCGACCTCATTCCTGATCTTTCAGTAGATTTTTCGATCGCATGCATTTGTTTTCCGTACAAGCATTAAAAATCTCTTATTTTTAATTTTTGTTATTGTTTTTACGGACAAAATAAATCGTAGTTTGTGTACGAAATTTCATAGTAAAATCTAAATTAAAAACATATTTAATTGAAAGACAAAAAATATTCGAATAGTAATTGTTAGCATAAACATTATGCAACCAATAATAATTATCATAATTTTCGGAATAATACATACTCCAATACCTAAAAAAATACATAATCGAAAACAATTAAAATTTCATCATCATCATCATCATCATCGAATCGATTTGTTTGAAAAATTAATAAAACTTTTTTACTGTCAAATAAAATTAGTAAATGTAAATACAATCTATATCGTGCTTACATTTATGTACTCGTTACATAGCTATAGCTCCATATAATGTGATCGTGTCTAAAATAAACATCGAAAACGATGTTTCTTTTTTTTTTCTTGTAAAATATCTAAAATTTACGAAATCATAGAAAACATAATTTACCAATTACCTTGTCTTGCTTGAACTCATAAAAAAAAATAAATAAAATTTAAGAAAAAAGGGAGAAAATATTGTAAATATGTACTGTACATATACACTTATACCACATATAAAATAAATACTCATATGTCCAACGTCCATATAAAAAAGTGTAACCAATTTTTTCCAGCAACCGACACGACCAACCGACAAAAAGCACAAAAAGCAACCGACAGAAGCTTTCGTGAGAAAGGCTTTTTCTTTATTCTCTCTGTTTTCTCAACTTGTTATGCATACACATAACATTCATTCAATACATACATATTTTGTTATATGAACAAAACATAGGTACATTTCAATATCTTCAAATGATCATGTATATAATGTAAGGATCAATATTGAGTTCATAGTGATCTGGTATATAAATATAATATACGTTTATTCATATACATGAATAAACAATGTTTGTATACATGATAACTGTGTATATGTATGTATGCTTTGGTGATAACGCGATAAAAATAATAGAAATCCATTCTAATACAATTTTAAAAATAAAGTAACCGGTTTACATAATAAATTGTAGACATGCAGTACAACATGCTGCTGCTTATGCATAATAGCAAATACTATATAGAATGAAAATATGTATATGTATACTGTTTATGTGATTTATGTAGATGAATGAATGTATACATCTAAAATTGAATAGCCATTTGGGCAGGTATTAGTCCTCAACCTACGAACAAAATATTTAAAAAATTCAATCGCTGAGAAAAGGATTTTCATATTTTTAACCTTTTTTAACATGATCTAGAGTGCGTTCAAAAATATTACTTTAACCATAGTCATGGTATGGTATAGTTTAAGCAATGTTATGTTGTACTACAGCCATAGTTATTTTCAAAAAAATTTTTATAAATAATTATATTTTTTGTTTGTCAAAAATTAATTAATTTTTAAAAATTAAGTTTAAAACAAAATTAATTAATTTCAAATAAATTAAATTGAAATTTCACAAATTCACAACACAAAATTAATTGACAAACGATTTTTTTATTGTCAATGTCATTACCACTTAAAGGCTTACTACGTACATGCTTACTCTCGAGCATGGTTAATTTTTGACATCAAATAGTTAAAAATTTACTTTACTACAGATGTTTATGAACGCTAAAAATTCATGTTGGTAGTTATGTTTTACTACACCACCACCATTCTGAACGACGAATGATAACTATGGTTAACTATAGTTAACTATAGTAACGTTTATGAACGCACTCCTAGTGGATCTAGTATTTTGGCATGAATAAATATTTATATATTAAGATAGGTCATGAATACTGTATACATTACAGATCCAGGTATATATCATTGAATAATCTATTTTTATAATCATTACACTTGTATGTGTACAAAAGATCATATTTATATAGATGTATACATTCATTCATGTATATCACATAAATTGTATTGTATGTGTTTATTAGAATCAAAAGGGTATCATAGGAGTTTTTCAAAAAAGAGTTAGATATGCCAGTTTGTTAGTTAGTTTTTTTTCTATTAGAAATAGTTTAAATAATTTGAAGAAGTTTCCATTTCTCCTTTAAAAATCGAATCGAAAATCAGTGTTTTTTTTTCAAAAGGTAACCATTTCCTTATTTTTAAATATCAAAAAGATTATTTTTATTTGTAGGCATTATTTTTTGTTATTTTTTTTTGTTTTTATGAATTATTGATAAAAAATAAAAGTTTCGAACTTTTTTATATATTTTTTCTTCTTTTTCACGAGTTTCATTTTAGATATTTAATTTCAAGAGGTAGCATTTTCCATGTATCAGTTTCAAAAAGTAACCTTTCCAAATTTTATATGTAGTTTTAACTAAAACCGTAAGAAATATTTTTTTTTTTATTTTGTTGAATCGTGTTTATTTATGCTAAAGAAAAGGATAGGTTTTAAAAATGTGTGACAATAGCAGTAATATGGATATGACAACATTTTCATGATTATCTCAATTTCACTTCAAACTCCTATGATCCCCTTTTGATTCTAATAGACACATATTATTCATTTTATATAGTATTTGCTATTATGCATAAGCAGCAGCATGTTGTACTGCATGTCTACAATTTATTATGTAAACCGGTTACTTTATTTTTAAAATTGTATTAGAATGGATTTCTATTATTTTTATCGCGTTATCACCAAAGCATACATACATATACACAGTTATCATGTATACAAACATTGTTTATTCATGTATATGAACAAACGTATATTATATTTATATACCAGATCATTATGAACTCAATATTGATCCTTACATTATATACATGATCATTTGAAGATATTGAAATGTACCTATGTTTTGTTCATATAACAAAATATGTATGTATTGAATGAATGTTATGTGTATGCATAGCAAGTTGAGAAAACAGAGAGAATAAAGAAAAAGCCTTTCTCACGAAAGCTTCTGTCGGTTGCTTTTTGTGCTTTTTGTCGGTTGGTCGTGTCGGTTGCTGGAAAAAATTGGTTACACTTTTTT
The DNA here is from genome assembly GCA_951394055.1 of Villa cingulata. NCBI lineage: Eukaryota > Metazoa > Arthropoda > Insecta > Diptera > Bombyliidae > Villa > Villa cingulata. The sequence goes on along the minus strand of OX596025.1, from coordinate 24,829,227 downwards.
ATATGGACGTTGGACATATGAGTATTTATTTTATATGTGCTTATACTTATTTTCATAAAAATGATTATGATGATCATCATAAATATTACATACGAGTATGTAAAGTACTTACATATTATTTGTATAGACTTTTGCCTATACACATTATATGCATATATTTTTGATCACGATTATAAACATAATCAGAATGAAAATGAAATTTGCTTCAAGGTGAAAGTGTTGCATAATATCACGGTCAAAAATAACAACAACAATAAGCTATATATATATGTGTGTGTTTATTGTGTTGCTTTATACTTACGATAAAATTTGAAAAAAGAAGAAAATAATCTAACCAACAATTGTAGTATGTAATTTTTGGTTTGGAAATGGAAAAAAAAAATATCTCAGTCATTATCATCAACATGATCATCATAACCATCATTATGAGATCGTCATGATCGTCATGGTATAGCAACTAAATGGAAAATGATAAATTGTTTTATTCAATCTACATACAAACATATACGCGTATATTATATACTCGTCTATATACTACCACTACATATAGTTTAGATATTATAGTAATGGAATAGATAACAATAATAATAATAGAAATTATAATTGATACTTACATTAGACCGAGAGATGTGTACACTTGTACCTTGTAAGTGCATACATACATAGAAGCATGCATAAAATTATTTCGTAACATAATGTTTTTGAACTTTTTAGTATTTCTGTGATTATGTACTTACTTTTATTCGTACATAAATGTACATACGAGTACATGTACGTATATGCCTACACATCATAATCTGCAAATATGATCACACAAAAAGAAAAAAAAAATTATTTTTTTTTTTTGTATAATTTAGCCCCTATAGAGTACATGTACATACCTACCTACCTCTTACTTAAATCTTAAATTCATATAAGATGCTAAAGGCCTAAAAGATAAAATAAGTTAGTTTGTTTATCAATTACTTATGGATACATACTCCTCATGCTGTACAACAGAGTATACGACAGTAAATTTTTTGTGTTTAGGTACAAAATTGTATAATGGATGGATACGAAACGGTTTACTTATGCACATTATAATAAAAGGTGTTTGTACGTAACGTATGAAATCGCAATGTACTTACGTTACTTAGATAGATACATTCGATTTATAAATGGATACCTGTATATGTAAAAAATATAGAGGCCAAGAGCAACTACTTTACTTTGGATTCAAAAAAAAAAAAATGTATGACTGTATGTACGTATGTAAATGCCATAGAAAAACGAAAAACAAAAAATTACTATTAACCGACAAACAGATACACACCACACAGTTCATGTACCTATGAATCTATACATAAGAAATGTACGATTATGTATAGTTTTTGTGGCAACAAAAATACAAAAAAAAAAAGATAATTTGTATTGCAGTATTATGCAATTTTATAGTGAAGAGAGCACAATGATCTTTCGTATATATTGTCGTCTTCATATTGTGGGATATTTTCTATTTTAATTTTTTTGGTTTTTGGTTTTTTTGGTTTTGTTTTGCGAATATCATCGCGTAAAGGTAAATACACTCTATGTGAATACTGCATAATCGTAGCTCGCGTAGTATGTATTCATTTTTGTGTGTAGTAAATATGAATATGAAATCAAAAAAAAAAAAATCTTTACAATGTAAAAATGTATATACAAGGAAATTCCTTCACGCGTACTTATTTTATTTTAAAGGAAAAAACAAAAGACAAAATTTGCATTATGTGAATTAAAATTGAATTTTGTATATAACTTTTTTTGTGTCTATAAGCAAATTTGATTCACAATTTTCTTTGATTTTACTTTTATTATTTTTTTTGTATAGCCTTTAACTAATCTGAAATAGACATAATCTGTGTGTACGTTAGGTACAAATACATATATCCAAGATTATCTGTACGAAAAAGGAAAAGAAAAGTATTTAATTTTCTTTTCATTGATTTCCCTTATGGGTTTGCCAAAAAGAAAAAAAAAATGTTTTTCTTTGTTCTTTAAACAATTTAAAATTTTTAACTTTTAACTACATATGTGTATACATATCAGTATTCTCTTTTCCTATTATTATAGGCTTACCATTTTTGTATATGGCACATGTATTCGTCTACCTTATTTAAATACAAATGTACGAGTACATAATTCATTCTAAAGAATAGACAATTTTCTTCTTATTATTATTATTATTTCAATATTCCATTTCTTTTTATTTGCGTTCTTTTTATTCATTTTATTTTATATATTTTATTTTGATTATAAATTTTGTAGAAAAATAGATTCTAATCGATATTGCTGCAATTTTAAAATTTTTTCTACATAATAATAATACATTGATTCTATTCGAAATACTCTATAATACATGAATTTTATGCACCGCACCGCATATACGAAATTTCTTAGTAGGAATCTTAACAATATGTAATATGTGTTCGCATACATAATGTACATTTCGTATTTTATTTTATATAAAAATATATAGAGCTAAAATATTTATCGATTATTTTCTCCTTCCTGGTTAGATTAAATCACAGAATTAATGCGTACTACCTATACTGTGTGGCATATGTAACAGAACACACAGTGATTCTTCTCATAATGTAAATTATTCGGATACTTTTTTAGATTTTGATTCAATTATTCGAACATTGAAATACACAGTAACCAATATATGCAAGTAGGGTCATTGTTTCTTACTAGTGTACGCTGCGCTCATCTTCTAGTATGTCTGGTGTATTATACTATTAAACAAACTATCTTATTCTTCTATTTATACTTCTCAAATAATCAAGAGTTCAATGACAATGTTTGTTTACACATGAAAATATAGGCCAAAACATTTATCGGCTTTTCTTGTTTACATACTGACTTTATTTCGATCTGAAATTCCTCTTCTTCGTACACGCCCACTACAGTGTAGTATATAATATAAAGAAGAAAAGAAAAAGAAAAACAACTATTGTGGGTATCTTTCTACTTTTCTTTTTACTTTTGTCTTCTACATCCCAAATACTCATGAGTTAAATGACCTTGTTTGCTTACACTTGTTTTGTATACATGGATCTAGTTTCACTTCCCCTCTTCTTGTGAAAATTATCTACTACAGTGCAGTAGGCGAGTAAGGAGAAAAATTTGAGATTGAAAGTATACATCTAGTGTACTTCTAATTCACTCAGAAAGGAGAAGAAGAATAAGAAGAAGGGAAAAGAAGAAAGGAGAGAAATATTTTCATAATATTAGACATTTCTTCTACACCATACACATTTTAAGTAAAGGGGGAGAAATAGTCGTGTAGTAAGTAGAAGTCTCACTCTCATCTAACTAGTACGTGCTAGGGCTATACGGACCAGCGTATTAAAGAATGAAAATACGAGTGCATGATGTGTGAGATACTCGTATGTATACTCCATACACCACATTCTTGATAAGAAAAACATGAAAAATAATTTTAAGAATTCTTTTAATTGACTTTATGCACTGTACACTCGGCGTATATGAGAAGGAGAACTAGACACACCACACAGTAACCAAAGCAACTATTATATGCAATTGGGGTAATAGCTGCTGACCAGTATACACTAGACTGGTGTAGTGGAGTGGGTACTTGTGTAGTAAACATCGTAAACATCTAGTAAACTTAAAGTTCGATTCATAACTCTTCTCTAAAATACTTCAAAATGTAAATATTTTTGTGCTACAAAATAGTATCTTGTCCGATTAAATTTCAAATTTTTTTTTGGCATGGTGATCGAGTTTTTAAATTAATTCTTGTCCAAGTATTTATGAGAGTTACTGTTCTTTATTCAATTACTATTATAAAAAATTTATTTAATATCGTACTGTTCAAAATTTGACGTTAGCATATGTGCACTTTACTCGGTTAATTATGGAGTAACTATAGAATGTTTCTAATCACAATAATGATAATAACAATAATTTACACTTTAAGCGAAGGCTATCAATGTGTGTACCTTTGAATAAATTAAACTTCCGCAACACTACAAATAAATAATCCACATAATCCTTTCATAATTTCGTTTTTATGTGATTTCTGAAATCGCACAGTTCACTCTCAACTTCTCAGTACACAGTCACACTAAAAAAATTTCAAAATAAATGCAAAAAAAAGGAAAAATTCAAAAGAACAAAAATATAAAATTATGCCAACATTGAAGTGTTTTTCTGTTTTAATTTTTCACTCATAAAAACTCATTAAAATATGTAAGTACAGAGGTACGTGTAGCACAACCGTACAACTTATATTAAAACATAAAATTTTTTCATTCAAAATTTAAATTCAATTTTCATGCAAATAAGTACATTTATATATGTACGTATACTCATGAATACAGATGTACGTAAATGAAATTAAAATGAAAATCCTCTTGAAACAACTTTTCTTTTTTCTTTAATTTCAAGTCCTTTCTAGTTATAATAGTGAATTAACATCCAGACACACTGCAATCTGTAATGCATATACACAGACAGAACTCATTAAATTCATTTTCCAGATCGTTGAATATCCTTTTTGTTTTGTGTTTCAGTTGTTGTTTTTTCTCAGCTTTTTATTGCTACATATAAAACTCAGAAAGGAACAGAAATTAAATTTCATATCAACCTGGTTTTTGTGTTTTTTTTTTGTTTTTCTCTTTTCATTTTTTTTTATTCTTTGAAGGGTACTTCATTATTATTTTTATTATTATATAATTATATCCTTCATAGTATTGTTTAATTTAAATTTTTATGTATTTGTGCCATTATATGTACGTGATAACTCATAATGTTTCCTGCATATTTATTTGACACAAAAAATACAACCGAACACACATAAAACGCTGTTTGAATGCTTCAAAAAATAATGAAATGAAAAAAGGAATATTCTCATTAAATCTTCGAATACATCTCTCATGATTTTAATTCTAAATTTCATGAATATTTTTGTAATTATATTTTAATCTTTCAATTATTCCAAGGATTTGATTTATTCCTTCATTGGATTACTTCATCAGTATCATCGCAAAGACGATATATATTTCAGTTCAGCATTTATTTTCCTCCTAACAAACAAATTCATTTCTCTTAACTTATATGTTGGTTGTGGTTACAAATTTTTAGAAATTTTAAATTTTTCTCCAAATTCTCTTTAAATCGTAATATAATCTTTTTTCTTTTTCTTTAATTTCTTTACAGAAAACACGAGAGCAATCAGTGGTAAGTACCTAGTGGTTCGTTGCTAAATTTTGTAAATTAACTTACAGCAAATTTAATTTCGTATGCACTAAAAATAAATAAATAAGAATGAAAATACGTAGAAACCTTGAGGTCATCTTCTCCATTCCTTAAAATGTTTTTACAAGACAAAAAAAAAAAAATAAAAATAAATTTAATTTGTTCAAGTGTTCAACTGTCTTCATTGTTATTGAAATTTATTCAATTTACTGTTAAATTTATTAATTAATTATTAAATTTATTGTACGAGTATATATACGAGTATACAATATGTTATTTCCTTTACAAATATTCTCGTATCTCGTACAAGTGTTCATGGTACATATGTCCTGTTTTACTTCTTATACATTATCTTCGTGTTATCTTTTACAAGAGCTAAGTAAAAAAAAAAAAAAAAACAATTAGGTACATAACTACATTAAAAAAAACTGTTTAAACTGAACATAAATCTTTTTTGTATATGATATGATATACTGCAATCATCTACCATAATTACGTATGCAATTTTAATATACAAAATACATATGTTATACAACTTTATGTACATTTTATATGTAAGTATATATATCTTTATAGAAAATAACAAGTTTTTTTAATTAAATTAACTTCAAACCCTTAAATACACATATCCAAATACGAAAGAATATATACGTATAGTAAAAATCACTTGAAGCAAAATCATCATAGAATAAACTCTTATGTACATACTACATATATGTATATGATATAATGTACAAGTTTGTATATAAACAAATCATATACATTTAGGCGAGTAATGTAATATTCTTTTTCATAGAATACCTGTTCAATTTAATATTTCTTTTAAATATATGTTCTGTTCTTTTTGTTTATATCTATATTTATGTACACGTATTATATACACCACTCATATATTACAAAAAAAAATATATAGATACATGTACATACATATGTGTAAATAATTTATAGTTTTGTTTTATAAAATTTGTTTTTTGTTTTGTTTTGTTTACATTTTTAGAGTTAAATCTTTGAATACATGCTGTGTATAATAAATGACCAAGTCACAATGATTTTAATATATCATATGTACGATAGTTAAAATATATGTATGTATGTATATTATATTGTATCTATATATTATTTCTTTTATATTCTGTACACAGAATATAATATTGGGTGAGTTTCAAAATGTCGAAAAATGTGCTGTGTATGACAGTAATACATATACAGTTTGGATGCAAAACTTATACAATATATGTCATTGACTGATACATATTGCTCCTGTGTTTATGCATCAAGAAAATTCACGATTCAGTATTGAGACAGTATTTAAATTGTTGTTGTTTTTGGAACTCACCCATTATGTATAAAAATTTTAGAGTAAATATATAACATATATTTACGTTTACACACATATACGAGTTAGTGATCACTTCTCTTCAACAACATCCATTCATAATGTTTGCTTGCATTCATTATATCCTCTAGGGATAAAAAAAGTTCATAATATGTACATTATACATATGCCAATACATAATATTTTTATGTATAAAAGTTTAAGAAAAATAAAAAAAATGTTTTCTTATTTGATTTTGTACAAAAGCAATATGTTTAACATGTTGTTCACAATAATGATCACACCAATATTTAAACTTATGTACAATAATTATTGTTTATAAGTATTTTTCCTTTTTGCTTTTTTACCTTTTTTTCTACATATTTTTTTGTTTACATATTTTATAAATGTTGATTTTTTTTTCTCTAAGAAATATTTACTTACGAAATATGTGTGTATATTTTCATGAAAAATTAAATAAAAATTATTTAACAAAAAATGTACATATGTATACATATCTGAAAAATCATCATGAAATCACCCAAGAAATCACCACCAAGAAGAAGAAATCAAGGAAAAACTTAATTTAACTTGAATATACATATATACCTACATATTCGCAACAACATAAGAATATAAGAAAACGATAAATTGTGCATACAAAAAATAAAATAAAAAAACTACACACATACAAATATATACGTTGATATTGATACATATATGATGATGACGAAAACAATACAACAACAATAATAACAACAGAAAAAAGGATTAATTTTTCAAGAAAAAATATTGAAATTGAAGGCTTTCCTTAATATGTAATTTGTTAAATTACAAATACTGTGGTGTATGTATAGTATGTAGTATAGTATCCACTGAATATACATATATTTTTATGTGTTGCTTATACATATATACAGTTAAACACATACATTTTTATGATTTGTTTATTTGCACGTAAGTATATACACAGATATATCTTCGCATATATCCTGTCTGTATCACTATATATGCAGCGCGTATATGTATAATGAATGCAAAAATAATAAAATAAGAAATATTATTGAGAATAATTAACGCAATTTATTACATAGAAATACTGAATTTATTCTTACATATGTAACTCTATGTACATATACAGAAAGTAACAAACAAAAAAAAATGCAAAAAAATTAATAAATGCAAAATAATAAAAAAAAATCTGTGTAAATCCAACCACAAGTGTAAATAGTTGAAAGTAAATATACAGTGGGAACAAGTCAAATTGCAACATTCAATAATAAATTACTTGAGCATTAATTTTCTTAGTTTTAATTTTTTTCCATTTTCATCTTTTATCTTAGATGGTGCTGCTGTTTTGTTTTTCTTCAATTTTATATTTTAATTTATTTTGTTTTGTATAAGAATATAGTAACCTTTTCATATACTCGTACTGTAAAGATAATCTGAATTGAAATTAATTTTATTAACAACGTACACAGATGTATATACACACATAATATCTGTACGATGTACAGATACAACTGTATAATATCGCTGCAAAAATAATATACGCAGATAACATCACATATCCATATGGATATCACCTGTATGTACATAGATATTCACAAGAAGTTCATATGAACATATCCATGTATATTGTGTATAATGTGCACACCTTATTTATATTATAAACGTATAAGAAGCACATACACAAGCTGTTAATATACTGTATTATAATCGTATGTGTATATGTATATACATATAGATTTCCACCGATAATAATAATTCATAAAGTGATGATCTTTTTTAATTAATTACAATAAAGAATAACCGAGAATAGAATAATAATGATGATAATAAAATGAAAATAATAATAATAGTGATATAATATTACAAAAGGTGTATATGTACATATGTTTCACTATAAAATAACGATACAAACATCTATACATATATACGAGGATCTTCTCTACATAATATTAATTAATTATTATCAGTAAATGATAAATGCTCTCCTATAAAAATACTGTATTTGTATGCAGTTTCATTATACATTTGTTACTCTTATGTACGAGGATATGTATATGCAATATACAAAAGGGGAGATGATAGATAGTATACAGATTATTATTGATATTGATATTAATTTTAATCAGAATTCAATTCAAAAAGAAAAAAAATGAAGCTAGGTGTGTTGACAAGCTGTTGTCACTTTTATATTGAAAAAGAAAAATGAACTGTTCGTTTTGTATCACTCTCACACCATAGTACATGGTAGTACCATAGAATAATAAAGCTACGCATGCGTAGCTTTATTATTCTATGGTAGTACACAACACTACATACATATTACACATTTTGATGATTGCGAATGATCTGATCATGCATACATGCCTACATATTATAAGTATTTGATGAATTTAAAAAATTAAAAATGTTTGTGTAAAATAACAACATTTGATTATATATATGAGTACATACTCGCATTAAACAATAAAAAATTTGATATAATGAAACCTAGAGTGTTACTAGTACTACCTCTAGTAATAGTTTATTCTTTATTACAAATTTTCTCTTTGCGAAAAATTCACTTTTACACACCTTATACTCATATTTGACAAAAAAAATAGCAAAAAATATTCTTACAATTCTTTTCAATTGCTCTACACTGTATAACAAGAACTAAATACACAAAAACTAGTGTATGTAACACTCATCTCATCTAGTCTGCTTGGAGTATTATACCATCGAACTGGATCTCATCTTCTTATTCTCTTTCTACTTCTCAAATTCTCAAAAGCTCAATGACAATGTTTGTTTACACATGAAAATATAGGTCGACATTTTATCGATTTTTGTTGTATACATACAGATCAAGTTTCAAACTGAAATTCGTCTTCCTCGTACACACCCACTACAGTGTAGTATATAATATAAACAAGAAAAGAAAAAGAAAAACAACTATTGTGGGTATCTTTCTACTTTTCTTTTTACTTCTTCTTCTACACCCCAAATACTCATGAGTTAAATGACCTTGTTTGCTTACACTTGTTTTGTATACATGGATCTAGTTTCACTTCCCCTTTTCTTGTGAAAATTATCTACTACAGTGTAGTAGGCGAGTAAGGAGAAGAATTTCAGATTAAAAGTTTACATCTAGAATACTTTTGATTCACTAAGAAAGGAGAAGAAGAATAAGAAGAAGGGAAAAGAAGAAAGAAGAAGAGAAGTATTTTCATTTCTTCTACACCATACACTCAGACTCACTCTTAGTAAAGGAGGAGAACTAGTAGTGTAGTAGATAGAAGAAATCACGGGAATCAAAGAATGAAAATACGAGTGCATGGCTTATGAGATGGTGACTAGCGCTCCAACCTCCAACTACTATGTATATTTAGTAGTATTTTCATTCTTGAGAAAAATATCTATGATATAATTTATAAGAAAATACGAATATTGAAAAATCTTCCTAGTTGCCATACAAAAATTACTAGATTTTAATATTTTTTAGTTTAGAATTTCATTTTATTATTGGTATAAATAAGTATTTATAGTCTTGAGCATAATCACAACAAATAAGCAATAAATATATTGATTAAAATCATTCAATCAAATTCCCAGATTAATTATATTTTGTTCATCACTGTAAACACATATTAACTGAAAACTAAAGAATTCATTTAAATTGAAAATAAATGAATGAGAAAATATTAATAAATACTCACTACTCACAATATCGATTAATTATAGATTCTTCATAAAAATTCCTATTTTGTCATATCATTTCTCAAGTTAATGTTAATAAATATTTCAATTTCATTTTTTCTTACAAAACATACATATACATATTTTTATAATTCTATCCTCGTAATTGAAACTATCAACTATCTGTCAATTATCATTCAATAATAAATGAAATACTTAAACGGTAGCAATAGCAATATTATTTATACAACAAACTGAAAAAATAAAAACAAAATAAAAAATGAAATTAAATTAAAATATAAAGCAGCAGTTTATCTGCTGTTATTCGTTTCGTTTCATTTTCATAAATTGAATTTAAATTGTTGCATGCTTTAATATTAATAATAATTTTGTATACAGTAAGTAATTCCATTTTGGTATTTAGATTAATTTGTATATACACAGAATTTACAAGTAATAGCCAGCTTACAGCGCAACAGCATTTGAAATGCAATCATGTTGCTAATCATTCACAATCAACATTTTAGTTTATTTTATTGCACATATTTGGGATAATAAATTGAATTGAATGCCGTTGTATTATTTTTGTTCTCATTTTTCTTATTTATTTCAATTTAAAAAATAAATAAATAAAAAAAAAGCATAATAATAATATGTCAATAAAATTACAATTGTTTGCACGTAAATAGGTTTATATTCGTCTCTGTATCTCATCGTATCTATCAAATGAAAATTACAATTTCATTTAATTTTATATTTTTAATGCTATGCATTTTTTTTTTTACTTTTCTTTTATTTATTTTTTATTTTTTTGTGTTTTTTAGGTTTTGTTTTGTGAATATTAAAATTCACAATATTATTATTATACATGTGTATGTATATATAAACATTTTGAAAAATTTATTGTGTAAATTAAATAAAATTGATTGAAACGTGCATTGAAATATGATACAACCAGATACCATAGAGATGATGGTGTATATATACACAAAAAATGTAGTACATTATGTACACTCGTATAATATTCGTACAAACTATAATAATAAAATAGTTTATTCTAATGTATACAAACAGACATTATGTATATAAATTCTCGTGCATATTATAAGCTTGATTTGAAGACTAAAAATAATTTATTTAGATTACACTATTATACACTATATGCACTTCAATTTATTTATCTACAGGAACAGCAACTATGTATACGATTACACTCATCGTATGTGTACACATGTAGTACAAACATTATGTATACATATTCTAAAATCAATTTTCAATTTATGTTTAGACAGAATAAAATAAAATAAAAAAAACCAAAGAACAAAAAGTCAATATGCTATAAATGTATACGCGTTATACGCTATCAAATGCAGAGACATCCTGAGTTTAGTTAGTTGATGGTATATAATATACATAAGTTCGAGTATAGAGAGAGTATCTATACTATAATAATAATTCTGTTGTATTATGCGTTCTGGTATGTTTATATTATTTATTTCATTTTTATTATATTTATATGTTATTTCAGATCAATGAATAAAATTCATAAATTAAATTTTTAATTCCGCATTTTTTTGTATATAAATTATGTATATACGTAATGCTGATATATACAATTGTATATTTATATTTGTAACAACTACTACTACATACGTACAAATGTACATCATGAACATCTATATAAGGATCTGAATTCAACATTTATTCAACTATGTACATACCAACATACCATTAACCATTATTTTTGTTTATAACAAAGAAAAAGTATCCAAAGAAGTTATCCTATATCTTATCTTATATATGTATGTATTCTAACGCGTGTTTATATGTGTGTAAGTATGTATATTAAAAACAAAAATATATCTAATGTACATATCTATACATAATAGCAATATGTATCTTTAAAAGTATGTATATAATGTAAAATCATGTATAGTATCTTTATTTTTATCATTCGAATATAATCTATTTAACATCTCAATTTTCAATATATGTTCATATAACGAATGAAAATAGAGACTTTTCAATTAAAATTTTCTACTATATTATACTATATTATAATCATTTCATTAAATCAGATATCATGACATTTCCGTTATTATATTTACGCAAATATCAATTTGTGGTATATACAAAAAAAAAACAGTATAAAATAAATTATTTTTCTTTCATTTATTACAAACATATCTACATATTATATACTCGTGCATATTATGTACATTATATAATGGAATATTTTATTTATTTTATTTTTTCAATCAAAAATATCTTTACATAATATCTTTCTTTCTATATGTATACTATACAGACACTTGCATATATAGATACTCCTCTTCGTCGTAGTTGTAAGTATAAAAATGTTCACATTTATCAAAAATTTTCTTATCACTAGAATAAAATCATCATTTTTAAAATGCTGCATTTTAAAATGAATCTATAGAATGTAATGTGAAATGAGAATAAAACAGAATGAATGAATAATAAATGAAAAATGAAATACAAAAAAAATAAAAAAAAATATCCAAGTACCATTTACCTATTATAATACATAAAAGGTAAAAAACAAATTGAAAAAAAAAAAAAAATTCAAGATAGAAAATTATAAGAAAAAGGAAATAAACAGATACGAAGAGGTAGGTACCCACCAGTTTGTGTATAATTTAATTTCAATTTATAATTAATTAAATATACTTTTCAAATTGAAATTGAATTTTTTTTTTATCGATGATTATATGTTGCACACAATTATATTTATAGAAAAAAAGTTTAAAAAAAAAAAAAAAAACAATTAAAAACGATAATTGAAAATTATAATATTTGAATACTATTGCAGTTATGGTGAGCAAATTTGTGCATTTAAGAGCATGCGGTGTAGTGCAATCACACCATAAGATTGTGATTATAACGACTTTAGGCACCTTATTTATAAATTACACTATAGATAGATAGGTACATATCTAATAGGATAGTTGAATTAAGTTAATCATTAAATCCTGCTGTTTATTTTAATTCGATATAAGCGATTTTACTACACTCATATATTTCACTATTTATACGTATATTTTTGTATTATGCATATATACGGAAAATATGTTAATATCAGTTGGTTGTATCTATGGATATTTTATAGAGTATTTATCGTATATTTAAATCTTTTACGAATTTTTCTTATAATTTTATGTTTTTTTTTCTTAGGTTTGTAATAACTACATATTTAGAAAATGTGCATAAGTGAGTTTAACGTTTAAGATTCAAGAAGATGATTTGATTGCTCTCTACTACTACTAGACTATTAATCGCTGCGCTTTAAAATAAATGTGCATAAACATAATAATATGGATAGTAGTTTAGATATATTTGGTAGAGATACAGATCGTTCATTTAGAATTAGAAATTCATTTAATATTAATTTAATGAATGAATTGCATTAAATATTTTGTTTTTAGTTTGTTAATGTCGGTTGTTGTTCTATTATTATATTTGTTACTGTGTTTATAGTTGGATGCGGTTGTTGCTGAAGTTGTTTATGTTGCTATTGCTGTTGCTATTGCTATTGCTGTTGCTATTGCTATTGCTGTTGCTATTGCTGTTGCTGTTGTTGCTGTTGTGCTCTTATAATTTTTATTATTTTTTTCTTCTTCTTAAATTCAATTTAAACTTTATTAAACTAAAATGTACAGTATTACAGTCAGATATAATTAATTGCGCGAAATTTCCGATTTTCAAATAAATTTCATTTTATATAGGATAATTTTTTTTTTTCGTTCAATACATTTTTTTTACAATTTTACAAGTATAAAATAACGGCTATTAAATTAGAATTCGTGACACGCTCTATATACTTATGAATAAGCATAGGTACATATGTATGTATTTTATATGTGTTTACATGTATGTAATGAATTATTTTGGTTCCAAATTTTTATATAAATATACATATGTATATGTGTTTGTAGTTTGTACTTTCGTACGAATGATACATGAAAAATATACATCAGGTACTTACATAAATTATAGTAGCCAATTTGGCCAAATCGTCATTCAATAGTATAACTTCAAAAAAAAAAAAAAAAGAGAAGTAAAACCAAAAAAAAGCATAAATAAATGAAACAACTGTAAAGAAAACAGGAGAATAAAATAAAAAATAAAAGAGAATAGTACAAAAACAAAAACAATGAAAATAAAATAAAATAAAAGAAACAATTAAAAAAAATAAAACATAAAAAACACATTTTCAAATTTACACAACATTGATTTACTATACGCGATATGTACACATACTATACATACATACATGAATGTGCTAATTTATTAATAGAGGCTATTGCGCTGCGGTTACTGTTTAACTGATTTAACAATATTAACATACTCGCATGGTAAACTCATGTGTATTATAATCATATGTATGTACATTACATTGCATACCATACATATGTGTAGACGTAGACATATATTTTATTTAATTTATTACCTCTATTACAAAATATACATACATACTTAACATATTCATATATATGAATATTTATGTACATATGTACATACGAGTACTTACTTACACACAGATTCTTTTGTACATATGTATTTTCATTTAGTAATTTTTAAACGGGCGATGTTTTATATAAAACACCTGAAATATACGACTACACTATAACTACCTACTAAAAATAAATTTGAAAAATAAAAAAATAAAATAAAAATAAAAAATAAATTATAATTTAACCAACTGTTTAATAAAAACACAAAAAAGAAAAAAAATACAAATCAAGAATTTTATCAATTCACTTTATCGATTTGTAACAAAATAAACTGTTTATGAATGTGCATATGTACGTCTGAAGTCTGAACATATACGAGAAAATAAATACAAACAAGCACATGGGTATTTAGGTGAATATGTACATATTATAATAAAGAATTTATTATAATATCAATTTAATAAAATCTTCATTATTTTTTCACAGTTCTGTTTATTTTAATTTTATAATTTTTTTAATTTTTTTTTATAACATCACCAGTATGTTTGTTAGTTAGTTGTATAATTTTAATCAGAATTGAATATTATTAGATATTACACTTTTTTATTTACCATTAGGTTGCTCGCCTTCGCATACATATTATTGCATATAGTATCAGAAATCACACGAATTTTATTCGTCATAATTCTGGTAGAAAATTGTTTTCAAAATTCCCAACCTAAGTAAGTCCACTGCGCAACGCGGACTATCGAAGAAGAAGCATAGAAGATGAAGGGCAAATATTTATTTTCGCATAATAAAAGTAATATATGTAGAATCAATGACTCGAAGATGTGTTGCACGGCTGTAATCAAGAATAAATGAAGTGTTCCATCACAGAAATAAAAATTTTGTCCTAATATTTTTTTGAGTCAATGTCCATATATTACATAAATTATATTTTTCTAATATCTATACACATTTATATAATCACAAACAAACAAACAAACACACAAATTTAATTATAAAATGAACACAATCTCATTTCTATTTTTATTATTATTATTATTAAAATGTGTGATAATAATAATTTTAAATTTTATTTTTATTGTCTAATTTAGAAACGATTTTTTATATATACTTACATATACATATGTATACTTTTTAAATTTATGACATAGTATAAGGAATGTGTGTTTCGGTTTATTTTATAGTTTTGTCGCTTCATTTCAATTTTTTTCTTTATTTCTTTGATATTTTTATTGTTTTATTTCCTGGTATTGTATTCATTCTGTATAGTACATATTATGAAAAATGTGAAAATGTATGGTGACAATTTAATAAAACTATGATGATGCCAATAATGCATATCTATATGTATACCATCTTCATACCTATTAAACTACAACATTTCTGGATTACATTCAAATCTATAAATAAATTAGTACACATTAGAAAACTCGTATAGTATGTATAATTGTACAATTATTGTATACATGTATGTGAATGGATGTAAAAATACACATATATACGAGTATGAGTATATGTATGATGTGTGTTCATGAGTGTGTCATTAGAATTTTTCAACCCACAAATAAGAAATCGCAGCAGTAAAAGTTGTATCATATAATAAAATTGAAATAAAAACACAGGAACATATGTATAGCATTGCAGCAGCATAGCAGCAACAAATCAGCTCAGCTAAGATCCAGCAACATAAAACAGCAGCAATAAAACCAAGAAAATTATACATATTATTGAAAGCAATTTGATGGAAAAAAAGTGTGGGTGAAATTAAGGAGAAAAAACAATTTTAAAATGAATTTTGTTTTTTTTTTGTTTTTTTGATTTTTAATAATAATCTTTTAAATGATGATTTAAAAATACATGAACTGATCATGTTTAATGCGGTATATGCACTCATTCTTATATATACGACTGAATTAATTCGTATCTACATGTATGAGTAGATGTTAAAATGTATATACAAGATGGTGCGTTATTTTTCATTAGTTTTTTTTTTGTATTTTTTCGTAACAAAATTTTCGAAATTATTATAAATATCGATACGTATAGACATTGAACATGAGCATAGGTATAATATGTACTTACATATGTGTAAATGCATTTGATATACATATATGCATATGAACAATATTATGTGTTGTGTTATGATATTTTAAAGAGGAAATGATTTCTTCTTTTTTGTTTGTTTGATTTTATAAAATTTAAAAACGCCTCCACATCATTGTACATTAAATGCACACATATGATTTTTGTACTGGTAAAAATATAAAAATAATATAATCATCGATATTCATATATGTAGGTACATATATGGAATATACTACGTACATATACTCCCAAATTGTCATTTCAAAATGAAAATACTTAATAAAATAACAATAATCATAATAACAGTTATACATATAAAATGATAATAAAAATAAGAAACAGAAATAAATGAAAAATAATAAAACTTTTTGTTTTTTTGTTTTTGAGAAAAATAAATATACAGCTATGTACATGTACAAAAATTAAAATAACAGATTTTTCCAAAATTTAATACCTGCCGATTTTATAATGTACATCAAATCAAATACAACAAAAAATAGAGTAGTACATAAATGCTAGAATATTCATGTATTTTAATTCGCGCATTTCATTCATTCTCTCCAATCTATACTTATGTGCATGTACATACATATATTTAAGTTAATATGTGTGAAAAAAAGAAAGTTAATATAAGAAAATCATAGTTCTTACAATAATTGCATGCATGCACTTACAGTTCATTTTAAATAAATAATACTAACATGTACGATAATTATCATATATTTTTATGTATGTATTTTAATGCTATGTGTCTGTGCATACAGTAAGAACCGAAAGTCATGGATTTACTAGACCCTTGTTATCTTTATACGATGTCGAACTTCATATTTCAATATCAAAGTTAATTGAAATTAGAAATCTTTGACGCCCTCTGGTATAGTTAAATGACTAACATTACGCCCGCTTCCTGTCATTAGTTATTTTGTTTATTTTCTTGCTGAGATCTAAATACGATTTTTTATATTTAGCCAGTGACAAATAAAACTATATTTGTTTTATATGAATAGAAACTATTTTTGTTTATTATTAGAGCTTGCTTCTCTACCAGCAACTCAGTGATTCGCAATTCACGTCAAATGTATGTGCATTCATGATAATAATATAAAGTCTAGAAATCACTTCAGTGAAAGCCTTGGCTCTCATCTTGATGATGCTTATTGATTTTTTTTTTATTGAAGATGTATAAAGTACAAATTTAAATTTCTCTTATAACTTTTGATTGGGACTGTAAATCAGATGTGTATTAGATCATTTTTGTGTTTAATGTTTTCTTATTTTATATATTTTCCTAGCTAGCATTAATCTATCCATATCTATATATACAGACAGATTAATATTCATTTATTGTAGATTTGACATACTATTGTAAATGATATTGCATATATTCTATCAGATAAACTCCTATATAGCATATAGATTTGATTTAATTTTATTTTAATTTTTCATGAATAAACATTATATGAGAATAATTTATATATGCGAATATATTCTTATATTATTACGTACATGTATATACACTTTGGATATACTGTATATACGAGACTAGTATAGATAAAATTGTGTATTTTCTTAATTTTATTTCATTGAAAATTTACCTACACGCTCTTATGTGCATGCATTTATTTTAATCGATCGATGTAGATCGATATATATTTATGCATACACATGACAAATATGTATATTACACTTATGTTATATCTATAATTCTATCATTCTGTGTATATGTAATCGAAAAAGTAAACAGAAAACGCAAATTGAGAACTAAACCTAAACTACTAAAGTCATCAAATATGTGCACATAACATTAAAGATAATAAACGATCATTTCGGTTAAGAGTCGCACCGCACCTATTATGAATATAATATATTAGATATTAGTACATGTATGCAAATGCGTATGTATATACATATTTTTGAAAAAATATAGAGACTTTCTTATAAGATAAATTATGTACCAATATTATAAAAGTACGAATAATATATTTTGTTATTGAATTGACTTCCCATACACTGATTAGGAGTACATACTACACTGTGTATAGTTGCTACAATTTATACTTGCAATCATGATACAATTTCTACGTTACATACAATACATATTCTCATACTTATGTCCTTTTATGTGTGCATCTATAATACCTATCTGTGTAAATTTCATTATAATAGAAACAAAACAAATAATAATATTGAAGAAAAAATAAATTGGAAGTTAAAATTGGATTTGGGACTGATTTTAAAGTCTGATTTTATTATTACACATCGCCTCGCGTATATACGTATACTTACATAAATATAAAATATTTTTTTTAATAATATAGAAACGATCAAGGGATCAAGGTATAAGAAGAGATCACTTCATATCATATACTGCTATCATAAAAATAGATGATGATGATGATCATGATCACATGATGACGATGATCATATGATGACGATGAGGACTATTATACCCAATAGGACAAAGATAATAATAATAATAATAATAACAATAATAATACTCGCATCATGTAGATAATTTAGGCACAGTACTCGTATGTATATGCATATACATGCACACATGCATATACATATATTTACATATTTATTATAGGATCAAAAATTTGTACTGCAGATTAAATATAAATTGATGCATCTAAGAGTACCTATATTCTTATATATTTCATACATATTGAATTTAAATAGTTTAGACTCATATACATAAAATAGATATAGATATGTGATGTGATATCTGTATATACGGGACGATCTTCGCCAATACATCTAAAGTGCATGGCGTTTACGTTTTAAAAAAAAACAAAAAAAATATAAAAAAACTGCTGCACGGTGTACATCATGGTGCGGTGTGTCGATTAAGTTCGCGTGTAGGATGCATCAATTTTTCATTTCTTTTTCTGCTTCTTCTTCTTATTCTTCTGCATCTTGTTTTATTTGAATCAAATGATGAATTACCCATCTGGTATATGTTCGTTCAATTCAAGTATGCAATATTTTACAAAATAAACACATATACATAATGTATATTACATACATTATTATAAGAAGAAAATAATCACAATAATAATAATAATAATAATAATAATAAAAACTATGATGGAATGTAATATAGTGAAGTAAAGTCATATGTTTGCATGTAGGTACTTATGTACGTGTACATAAAATAATGCAATAATCTATATGTATATTTATACAAGGTGGGATCAAAGCATGACATGAATCCGAGGAGTTATTTTATGTTATGTGTTTGTTATTTGTTGTAACAACTTTAAAGTTTATAACTCACATTAAAATCCGACGGTATATTATTATGATATAGATACATACATAATGTATGTACATGTACTACATATATAGGATAGGTTTTAATGTAATATTATATAGGGAGGTATCTCTATGATGTGTGTATACGTATGTTCATGATCAATAAATCGCATCATATATTGAATATATTATAAAACTAATAAAAATCTAAACACACACTACATGTGTAATACGAATACGAATAATAATAATAATAATAATTCAAAGATACATAAATACATTCATATATAAATATACAGATAATCGTATAATATACCTACCGACTTCAATAACAACTGCTGATCTTATGGTTGATCTTTGACTTTGATGGTGATGTTTTGTTAATGAGTTACCAACCTACAGTAGTCGTAATTGGGTTAATAAATTCTGTCGTCAATAATTTTTATGATTCTCTCTATCTGTATACATTACATTACTACCACCACTACTACTACTACTATAACTACTGCTACACTACTATACATACAGTTTAAAAATACATACACGTACATATAAATTAATATTAAATAAATATACAAACTTTGAAGAAATAATATTTATAAAAATTCGTTATTTTTCTTTTCATTTTCATTTTCTTTTTATATTTTTTCTCATCATATTTTTTTCTGTTTTGTTTTTTGTTTTACTTATCTTCCGTACTTATTTTTCTGATCTTCATAACTTCTTTAAGTTTTACATAGATTTATATTTTGGAAAAAAAAATGTCTTATATTTTAATTTATAAATTTATTTTAATATTTTTTTTTTCATTTGTATTCAGTTTTATTTTCATTTTCTGTTTTCATTTTTTTTCATATCTTCATTATTTCTCTTTGAGCAACATTTTTATTTTCTGTTATATACAAATTGAAGATCATTTATTATAATTTTTTGTTACAGTAAATATGATAGCTTCACAGCTCCTTTTTATATTTACATTGCTAGCTAGCTAGTTTATAGTATTATTGTTTTTTTCATTATGATGTTAAAAAATGAAATCAGAAAAATAGAAGAAAATGATGGGCACGATAAACACTAGAAAATGAACACATCTATCAAATATACATATAATTGTTGCGTTCCTTTTGACCAAGTAAAGTACTCCCAAGTACTCGGGAGTAGATTGTAAATGGAACGCAATTTTTTTACTTGGAAGTAAAAAGTAACCTCAAATTTCAAGGCATACACATTTCTAAGGCAATGTAAATATTGGAGTGACAGTTGACACCTATTGAATAACAAGTATAATAAAAATATTATAGACTTAAGCCTATTTCTTTAATCTCTAACGATTAAAATACAAAAACCTCTGACGGCGAATTTTGACGTAACTAACCATACAACTGTCAAGTAAATTACTCGAATACAAGAGGTGGTGTCGATTTTCACGATTAAAAGTACTTGGGAGTACTTTACTTGGACAAAAGGAACGCAACTAATAATTCTATGCGTCGCGTTATATACGCAAAGTATTGCGGAGTAGTATTATTGTGGATATGTATATAGTATCTGTTCTGTATGTGTGGTATGAATTTTTTAATGACAAACAAATGTGTCTAAGAAAAATTTTAAAAATCTGTAATACGAAAAATACTCACTTAACTTCATCATATGTATATCATTTTTTTCGTGTCTATTTTTAATAAGAAAAAATAAAGGAATATTTTTCAGGGAATGTAAAAAAAAATAGATAAATTAATAATTTGAAACGGGAGACATAATGGGAATAAAATCATTAATAATAAAATTTTTTTTGTATAATTTTTCTTTTCAATTTTTTGGCCTTCTTATTGCATTCATGTGATGTAGAGTTGTACGGATTTTATTTGAAATTCTTGAAATTCACGCACATATTTGGATCTAAAATAAATTTTTATGATAAAATTTTTAGGTAAATATAGAAATAACGAAGAGGGTGAAATTTTCAAGAATGTGTAGAAGTGTATACTTGTGATTGCCCCAACGAAAGAATTTCAAATAAAAAATTATTTCATAACAGCGAATTATTGGATGTTGGATGTAAGAAAATTTTTATTTAAAAAATGTATATGTAATAAAGATAACTACTTTTTACCTATTATAAATCTTTTAGAAAGGAAATAATGAAAAATTATTACAAAAAACATGAAAGTAATGTGACACATTATTACACACCCAAAAAACAAAAAAAAAAATAAAATAAAATAAAACTTCACACCCATTTTATTCTATTTTCGTTTAATATTAATTTTTCACTTACCAAAAAGTGTTTTAAAAATTTTCTTCCAGTTAAAATTACATTATAGCAACGTTTTAGAGTATAGAGTGCGTAATACATGAATGTTTTAACACTTGAACAATTTTCATTTCAAAGATACGATACAACTAAAAATAGTATTTTATCAAAAAACAAATAATAAAAACAAAAAACTCTCATAAAAATTTTATTGTGTCATATTTTATGAAAATACGATCGATCTTATAACTCCTAAATCGTACGTAAGTATAAGCAGTGCCGCATTGCTAATTAAAATTTCAAATAATGTTCCATAATTCATTAATTTCAAAAATCAAAAACATTAAAAACATAATGGAGGGAAAAAGGAAAAGAGAGAAACAGAGACCAACGTAAACTCTGTAAATTCCATAAATATTTCGACATTTTAATGTTTTCATTGATTAGATAAAAACAAAAAGTAGGTAGAAAATGAGAAAAACAAATTTTCCAAAAGCATATTGCCCAAGGGGTTTTCCTTTACAATAAGTCCCATATAGGCATATAGGCAACATATCATATAGGTACTTACATATTCCGACATAATCTATAAATGAAATGTGCAGTGCTAAAAATAATGAATCATATACAGTACGTCATAGACACAGAGATTAAATATTCACTATACTATTCACTCGTGTACCTTTTTTAATGAAATTATTTGGTTATCTCATATAAAAAGACAAACAACCTATAACCACTGTGCACTAAGCACTAATCAGAAAACATAACCTATATGCCTATGCGGCTATAAACTTTAGAATCACATATCATATAAAATGATCACTTAAATTAATATGTATTTCCTTTCACTTGATCTTAATTTTTGTTTAGTTAATTTTTATGTGTTTTAATACATAAATTTTTATTTTTTTCTTATGTGCACATAATACAAGGCATATATATGCACATGAGTATATATATGTTTCAATGTGCACAGTACATAATATGTACTTAAAATGGCAAAAAAAAATAGAAAAGAAAATAATTTCATGCAAAAAACAAAAACTCTGCAGCAACAGCAACAACTAGCGAGACAATATTTATTATAACCTAGAAAAGAATGCTACATACTGCATTATTGTTGAGCAAAGGCAAAAAAAAAAAATATAAATTTTTTTTTTTCAAATAAATGCAGCAAAAGACGACGAAAACAAGCCAAGAAAAACATGAAAATTAAAAATAATTTAATAATAATAATATAAAAAGGTGAGAATGTGTCTTGTATACGATTAATACTATAAACAACACACACATCAATTCATACACATAGATACCGTATGTTGGAGCTGGTCTGTTTAAAGGAATATTATTTGCGTGCGACAAAACATAACTAAATTAAAATTATCACCTATTATCGCAATGGCAGTAAAACAAAAAACCTCTAGGTAATTTTGTTGTACTTGGAGTACTTACGATGACGAACAAAAAATATATTACAAGATAAAGTGTAAAAAAAAATTAATAAAATAATGAAAATGTACCGAGAGGTTGTTTTTTTTATAAAAAAAATCCAAAAAAAAAATAAAATAAAATAAAATAGAAAAAACGTGAAAAACATTATAGAAATAAGAAATAAAACTCTAAGAAGAAGTGTGCTCTAAGTGCATTTACCTCAAAATTATATTAGATTATCTATCCTACAGTTACTCTCATAAATATTTGGATGACTGTGGCTAATTTGATATATTTTCCTTTTACTTTGTAGGATTAGTTATGTATATATCGTTATGCTCACAAATATTATATTGAGTTATAAGTGTCAGGACTCAGGAGACTGTGAGGTGGGAGTATTTCCAAGGCTACGTTGACACATTAAATAATTATCATATGGAATAAAAAATCTACAAAAATATCCAATATTTGAGAAGAAAATACCTAAATTTTTACTTAAAATTTTTCGTGATCTACAATTATTCCTTTCAACAAAATTTTATATTTCCAACTGCCCATTACATCACCTCGTTCCTCCACATTATTATAGATTCACTACAGTGTTTTAGAGTATGTAGGTAGGTTAAGAATTACATGGATCCAATTCTTTCCCATACATTTTTATTATCACTTCATTGCATTTTCCCAAAAGGTAATTTGGATGATTTTTTTTTCTTTGCAAATTTCCAAACCTTTTTTCTCTGTTAAATTACCCGCAAGTTGTCCAAACATTTATGAGAGTAACTGTATATAATCCATTATGTGCGGTATACGTTTTTGATATTTTTTGTGTAGTAGTATTGCATTATGTTGTGCATACTGTACACTCTCTGCTATTGTTGTCTTCTTCTTGCTGTTTTTTGTTGCTGCTGCTGTTGTTGTGTTACTTGCCATCGTTTTTATTATGTTAAAGCTCGTCTCTATTTCATACAGAGTAGGTATTGTTTACGTTCAAATTGAAAAAAAAATATATAATAAAAAGATATATACTTTTATTTTTATGTAGATATACATTGTTTGGTACTTATCTTAATCTTATGTTTTATTTTTTATTCTGTGTTTTTATAATTTTATTTTATTTTTATTTTCATTTTTTTTTCATTTTTTTACTAAAATCTCTTCTATCTGCTTGAAGTGCGTACTTTATTTTTTATTTTATTGCATTCTCATCTCATAGTACAGTTTTTTTTTCTTTTAATTGCAGATACATATACTGAATTACTGACCGACTTTTTTTATAGAAAAATAATAAAAAAAAAAATAAAAACAAACAAACATAAATAAAAACATAAAACAGAAACTAATTAGATCGTTACGAGTAAAGATACAGAAAATAATATAGAAGAAAAAACAGTTTAATGACACTTGAATTTATATTACGTATACAAAATGTATACCTGTGCAATATAAAATGCAGAAGAAATATAGTACATTACATAGCACATATTTTTCTTATGTTTATTTTGTTTTGTATTTTTGTTTTATTTTGTAGTGCATATACTTTTTGTAATTTTTTTTCTTGTTTTTATTTTATTTTCCTCCTATTCGTGTATTCATTTCCTTATGATATTTAGGCACAAATTTACTCTCTTCTTCTTCTTGTCTAATGTTGTTCTTCTTATGTTTTTCCAATTTGTTTTTCTTATGAAAATTCACTTTTTCCTTCTCGTATTAGCATTGCAGTTGCAGAAATTCACATTCACCTGTAATTTTTATAAAAGACATATTTCGTTATTATTATTATTATTTCTTATGTGGGAAAGGTCAGTAAAATGCCTCACCCCCGCCTGCACCACGACCCACCAGGGCCTTTTCACATATTTCGTAAATATTTTGTAAATGTTTGTTTTAAATTTTTTTTTTTTTTTTTTTACCATGAATCTTAAAGTTTCTTAAAGTTATAAATTTTATATAATGATACTAGAAAAATGGATCGATTTAAACATTCTTTCGGTCTCCAAACTTGTCAGCTTTTTACACGTAAATAAGGAAGGTGTAAGATTAACTCTGCGCTTAACTCCCAAACTATAGAGGATCAGTTTCTTCCTCTTCCAATCTTCCCCAAAACTGCTCTGATTGTCTATAAAGTTACCACGTAAAAGTGAAACTTAAAATTGAATAGGGCAGACTAAGAGTACTATTTGGGATACCATCGCATTCTGTGGATGCATTTTAAAAGCTTTTTATACCCAATTGGGAGCCTTTTTATACAGGTGGTATGTTCATTATGTTCATTATGGATTATGTATATATTTTTAAATGTTCAAATAATAAAAATCTAAAAATCTAAGCATACACCATCTAAAAGAAAATGAAAAAAAAAATATATTGAAATTGAAAATCAAAATAAAAAAAATAAAAATAAAAAAAAATTAAAAATAAACATAAAAAGATTATAAAAATATGAATTTATATTATGTACGTACATAATGTAAATCGATATATATAGTCAGATATTTGCATACCTACATCATATAAATATTTTTATGTATGAGAAAAATGAGTCAAAAAAAAAAAAAAAAGAAAAAAACTAATGTGTGAAAACTTATAATTTGAATAAATGAGAAAATGAAATGAAAATCCAATAAAAACACAAAGACGTCGTGTGTGTACATGTATTGTGATGTGATAGTTATATATTGAAGAAAACTAAAAAAAGGAAGAAATAAAAAAGAAGTAGTAAATTTACCATTATGTCTGGTGTTTGTATTTTTTCTCATTTTTATGTGTTTTTATACTTAATAAAGTTTTTATCGTTTTTTATTATCTTTCGATTTTAAATAATGGAAAAATTTCTCTTTCCATTTCGTATTATACACCACATAGTACGATAGTATAATAGATTCATACATTATACATACATACTATATACATGAAGTGCATTCATTCTGTCTATACATATTTGGTTGTATTTATGTAAATGTTATGTACATATAAGTATGTATACATTATATATCTGAATACTTTTTAATTCATATTACAGTGAGCATTGTCCTATTATTTATACATAAATATACTTAATATCGGTATAATACGAGTAATTGTACTTTCATGTCTTTATTAAATTAAATGAAATTTATGTATATTTAATGATTTATAAATGTTGAAGCATACACATATGAACGTAGATATATATGTATATCTTTGAATATGTGTCTGAATTTGAAAAATAATAATAATAATCAGTCGAACGATATATTAAAATAATGTTAATACTCACGTGTATTTAGTACAAAATTTACGAAGCTAACAATAGAAAAAAAGAAAATATTGCAAGTAAAGTGATCGTAACTTTGAATTTATTACTTGATATTAGACTTTTCTCCGAGTTTTTCTTTTTGAAAATTCAGATCTAAGCAACGTGAAATCTAAAAATTTGTGTTTTTATTAAAGGCTAGTACAGTACCTACAGTACACGCTACGTAAACACGAGTAGTATTTCACACTCATCATTTGTGTACTCGTATTTTCCTTCAGTCTTCCAAAAATGTTGCTTTTCTCTCACAGTAAATAATGCGAATATTGTGCATAACAAAACACGAAAACTCAACTAACAAAGTAACAACTTGATTTTATACTTGACTTTCTCCTCCCACTTTATATATACTCTGCACTCTGTAGCAGTAGAGATCATTGTCTCTAGCAGTACCTATAGTATATGCTGCGTAAATGTGTACGGGAAGTATTTCACACATCATGGTGTACTCATTTTGAAACTTTGAATGATGTATATAGAAGCGCTTAATCGAGAAATCCCCCACTGAGGATGAGAATAATCATATGTCGCAGAGAGTATCTAAATATTTATATTATCGATATAAATAAATCTAAACAAAAATCATTTCAAATTACATTTCTCATCGTATAACTCGATTATAATAAAATGTCGTTCCTTACAAAAACATGAAAAATAAAACAAACAAAAAAAAATAAAAATTAAATTTTTTTGATTAACGTTATCATTAAATTATATTACACATACCAATGAGCGCATATTACAGAGGCATGCATACACACAATTATTGTACTCGTACCCATCTTTTACAATTCTAAACATTCAATATATACCTACTTTTCTGTGTGTAAGTACTGGTAATACGTGTAATACGTATACATACTCATTATTTTCGTTGTTATCAGATAAAACAAATATCGAACTGATAATAATATACATCTATGTATATATCAGTACACAGTACATAAGTCTGTATGTATGTGAAAAAAGAAAAAAAATTCTTCAAAACACTGATAAAAAGAACACAAAATAAATGCGATTTATCATATCTTTAAAACAAAATATATTTTTAATGTGCCCGTCATTCAGAGTGTCGCATTCAGTTTACAAAAGTTTTGTACATTATTTGGAAAATTTTTTTTTGTCTGTGAGGAAAGTGAATGGATAATTAATTAGTTGCAAAATTTTGTTAAGAAAATTTCTTCTAGTTTATCAATTTTTTATTTTTTTTTTTCATTTAATTTAAATTTTATTTTAAATTAAAATCGAGAGAGAAAATATTCTGTAGTTATATAGTGTTGTAGTTGATAAATGGTTAACAGTTAATAATTAATCATGTTTAATATTGGTTCAAAAATTCGGAAATTTTTTACACGCCACTCTTCAGTATCAGAAGAGGATCATTACAAAAGATATGATGATGATGAAGTTGATCAGAAAGCCACCATCGATTATAGAACGGAAAATAAAAATGAAAATTCAATTTGTAATCAAAATGAGGAGGTAAATTAATTTTTTAGATAATCAAATGTATATTCTGTTGTGGATGAACGTACATGCCTACAGTGACTTCAAATACTGTTCACACTACAATGTTTTGGGTACAACTAGATTTAAGTAAGATCAGTTGCATAATTCTTCTCTTCACAGAAGTAAAGAAAAAGCAAGTTTAATGTTACATTTACAATGAAACGCTAAGTGAAAGTGAAATTTCATGAAAAAGCACACTGTTCACAATGCAAAGTGAGCTTTGAAATTCAAAAATTTGATACTTCAATTATTGAGATTTGACTTTGATTAAAAAAAAAATTTTTTTTATTTAAATTGACATTTGAAATTCAAATTTTCAAATTCTCAACTGAATTTCTCCATTTTTAAGTGGGAATTTAAAGGAATTTTAGGGAAATTCTTGCATTTATTTGGAAGTCTCCATCTGTTGGTCAATTTCCTAACAACATTTTTGTAATTAGATTTATAGCTTTTGTTAAGTGAAATTGAAATTAGGAATAGATCCTAATTTCACTTTACGTTGGCAATTTCAATTTCAATTAGAGAGTGACGCAGACATCTAATGTCGTGTAAGAAAATAAGGAACAAAAGACATAGAAATTTCACTTTCACTTAGCGTTACATTCTGAATGAGCCTTAAGTCGCATAATCAAATAATGTACAAAAATTCTCGTAATATATTCACTCTTTATTTTGCTCAAACTTGTACACAACAGTATTTTGAGTCACTGTATGTTATACCTGTGACAGATGACATGTGATGTTAATACATCAGTCTATCTACAGTTTTAAAATTTTGCTTATTTTGTAATTTTTAATGAATTTGCGTGAATTATTTGGAATGAATCATACATACATGAAAGAGATTGTAAAAGCTACGCAATTATACATACTATAGAAACTAGACTTGTATGTACTCGTATGAGTATATGCATTAGTTTAAAACATTATACAATCAAGTGTAATCAAAATATACGTGAATTTTTAATTTTATAATTGAATAACAAATTGATTAGTTTCAATGATTTCACTTTTATTTACTTATTCCTCTATAGAGTAGATTTGATTGATTTTAAACAAGATTTTTTACTACTCGAATGATTATAATGTAGAATTTGAACGTAAGAAAAAAAAATTTTTTTTTCGGAAATCAAAGTATATGGCTACCTAATTTTGTGCATTCAAATAGAAAATAAAACAAAAAAAAACCAATAAATATTTAGTAAAACAAAAAATAAATGAAAATTTAAATTTAAATTCAATTAATGGAACATTTTTCAAGAAAAAATTACCAAGAAAAAAACAAACAAACATAAAAAAATAATTTTATAATTAATTTAAAATCAAACATGTTATACTCCGTGTCGGTAAACATTGCGGGTTTCGTTTAATATACTTTTAAAAAACAATGAATGAAAATTATGTTTCGGTTGAATTCACGTTTTTCAAAAAAGAAAAAAAATGCTTATACGTTCATACTTCTTACATATAATCGCGTATATATGTATATACTCGCCAACACAGGTGTACATTATAATGTGCGTACTTTATTACACTTTCGTTTTTCGCATATTACGTATACCTACATACATAACGCGTACATTACACCAAATTATACACTTTGCTATACTTTATACCAACTTTACTTATCGCTTAAACGGAATGTACTTGTAATTGGTATGCGCTACACTTCTACAGTTTACACAAGAAGAAAAAAAAATAAATTTTTGTAATTTACATTACCGATACCGTTCAATTCAAATCTGTTTGTTAAAGCGCTAAACATTTTCTGACATAATTCGAATTCAAATTTTCACTTTACGAGTGTAGTGTATACAGGCAATGGCTGGTAATTTAACTTTATAGAAATGAAATCCATACATTATGTATGTATGTACATTTTATAGTAAATTTCTGTACGTACTTGACTCATTTATTTATTTATTTTGTTATTTTCATGTGTGTTCGTTTTTTTTCATTTTAAATTTAATCTGTTAATAAATTTTTTTTAAATTATTTTGTAATTTTTACGTTCAAAAAGTACATCACTTTGCTATAGCTTTTAACTGTCTGTATCTGCACACAATAATAAAACCCGCTGTGGTTGCGCGGCTGCGGCAAGTGCGTTTCCATACAATACGAGTTACAAATAAATTCCAATTTTGTTTGTTTATTTTGTTTATTTTATTTGTTTTTCGCATTTTTTTTTTCTCTTCATTGTATTGCCACAGTATTTTATAAGAAGAAGAAAAAGAAGAAGAAGTTCAAATCGTTCAAATGATTTAAATTTGAAAAAAAAAATCGTATTTAATACTTTTGTGTTGATATCATACTTATCTTATTCTTATTTATAATGTATTATGTAAATGAATCGATTATCATCACATAATATGTACTATAAATATTATGAATATGTATATAAATAATTGCATGTACATATGTACACATGTACTTATAACAGGTATAAAATTATTATTATTTATTATTCTGAAATCTACTATGAATATACTCGTAATGTCGTATAATCGTGTGTGTGTGTGATGTGTGTCTGGTCTGTGCATGCATATACATATACGATATACAAGTGCATACCTATAACGGTACAGTTAAGTCAGAATGTACTATCGGTCTGATATGTTTTTATTTGGCAAAGTTAAGTAATCAAAAATATCCGACCCGATATTATATTTTATGTACATATATGTATTTATTAAAGTATGGCTTGTTCAAAATTCGTAGCGAATAGAATATATGCGCAGTGAGAGTATGGCGTCATGCTTTGAGCGAGGTTATAATTGTAGTGGTTACACTTTTTCAGGTTTATATGGGAGAAAAACACATTTTATGTACATATTTAATTTCAAGAGAAACATGCGCAGATTATTCGCTACGAATTTTGAACAAGCTCTACCATATACGCTTTCATTTCAACGACTTGGGACTTGTTAGATTATTCTGTTATTATATTACTACTTAATTCCTTTATGGGAATGTATATTTGATTCTCTTCCTGAAGCGTGCTCAGCCAACAAATAAGAGGAAGTTTATATTTACATGAAACGAAAATAACAATAATAAGAAAAGAAAAAGAAAAAGAAATGAAAAAAAAAAAATATTAAAATAAATAAAAATAATATTATAATATGCACATAATTTACAGATAATTAATTTTATTATTTTTGAAATTTTTTTTTTATTTATTTCTTTTAACTGTTTAATTTTATACTCACACACGATGATACGATATTATTATGTATTAAAGATTAAATAATGTACATGCATACCGTATACGTATGCCTATTATAATGTAGTGCTATAAGTTAACGCAATTAGAATTTCATTTTACTTAGGGTCACCTCACCGTCACATTTATACATATATTATTATTGTATCGTATTTTCATGTAATTATGTACAAAATGCTATTACACACTAGACACTACTTCATATACCTTCTGTTGGACTTGGTGGTAATGGTAATATGAAGCGCATGTATCCATACGCCATATACGGGTATATGTATAGTACCATAGTACATAGTACATCAGAGTTCAGTGCAATGTAATTATGCTGCGTTGTTATAATACCTTCTTTTACGGTATAAGTTGCTACTGTGCTAGTGATGAATGAATGAATGAACAAACAAATGAATATGATAGAATGCTGCCTTTTTATTTACACGCATTTAATTAAAAATTAAAAGAAAATTATTCAATTACTACTCGCATCGTATATACATGCTTAAATCTTAAATGTTTATAAATGTACATTCGAGTATGTTTATATGATTTTTTGGGTTATATTTTTATTTTATTTTATTGCATTTAAGGTATTCTTTTCATTTATATTTGTGCGTGTATACATATGTTTGTATACCTTGATACTTATATAAATTGTAACATTAAATTTTTTAAATTTCTCAGTAATCATTTGGTATGAATGCGTTGATTAAATTAATATGTGTGTTTTATTATTAAATAATTCAGGTTGATTGTTCGTTTTTAGCGGTAGATTTTGTGTTCTTGAATTTAATTATCGAATGAATCTTAATCGAATTGAGAAAAAACAAAATTTTTTTTTTTTTAATTGACATAAATTCAATAAGAATATATAAAAAAAAAATATGTATACTGGACTTTATGTATGTATATAGCACGAGTACGACGATTTACAAGAGTGTAGAATAAAATTTCAAAAATTATTTATAACATTCTCGATTTATTTTTTGTACACACAGTATAAACGATATGTATTTATTTTTGAAATATTTTTTTAATAACGTTTATATAATTTATTAATTTTTTAAACGTTTATTATGTAGTAATTGTAAAAAATTATTACTTACCAGTGTTATTACAACACTTGTACATTCTTAGAAATAAATGAATTTTTCTTATTTTTCTGATAAAGAATTTGTTATTAATATCAAATATTTTTCTCTATTGTGTTTCTTTTTTAATTATAGAATAAACAACAAACCCTAGGAAAAAATGGTGGAGTAATATCTAAGGCAACAGCTAAAAGGTAAATAAAATAATATTTCAAATAGCTAAATACATTTATATTTTTGAATTCTTCCATTTACTTGGCACTTCACTGAACAACAGTGTAAGAGTTCACTATTTCATATTATCTGAATTTGAATTTTTAATTCATCCGCCATCTTGAACTTAAAGCAATTCATTTGAAAAATAACGAATTATGCTACACGGAAAAAGCATGAAACAAGTCGGAAACGTGTAGAATGAATTATCCAAGTTTCAAAACCTCCAATACTCATGATTTGCTATAATAAAATTTATGCAATAAAGATTAATTTTAAATCCATATCGCTTTGTGTGACATCTATGATTTGAAATAAAACATCTACAAACTACATTAACTATAAAATTTTTTGAAATATAACTGACATAAATTTAAAATATATTTTTTTAAACACTAGAATAAATCAATCATCATCATCAAGCCGAAATTCATCACTTTCATCGTCACATAGTAAATCAGAAGCATCTCTAGTCCGTTTCACTCGACTTACATCAAAAACCAATAACAATAATATCACTGCTCCTGTACCGAAATCTAATAATAAAGATTTCGAAATTGAAGCAAT
This sequence comes from Villa cingulata, assembly GCA_951394055.1. Taxonomy (NCBI): domain Eukaryota; kingdom Metazoa; phylum Arthropoda; class Insecta; order Diptera; family Bombyliidae; genus Villa; species Villa cingulata. The sequence continues at coordinate 24,795,574 of OX596025.1, read as the reverse complement.
TCCACCACCATATAAAAATAGTAGTTTTACATCCACACCGAAATCAGTACAGCGTTTTAAGCAATTTTTGGCACGTGAAAAACAACCAGCTTCATCAGACATAACACGTTTTAAATCGAGATTGTTTAGCACACCAAAAAATGTATCCGCAACAAATTTCAAAAGTAAGTACATACTGAGTACAGCTTTGATTCTTATCATCTTTAGCAATAAATGAATGACTTCATACATTTTTTAATTGTTTTAAATTTTTGTTTTGGATTTTTTATCATTATACAGAAAATGATTCTTTTACAAGAATTACAGCTGATCGATCATTAACAAAAACTAGTCGAAGTAATTTAAAAAATCGTAACAGCCTGAAAAAGCCAAAGAGTTTTCCTGACTTGTCATCATCAGAAAAGCCGGCAAATAAAATTTCAAAGAAAAGTTCCTCAACAAATTTATCTGCTGGTAATCATAACAACAACAACAACAATAATAATAACAGCATTAAAACGATTAATAGAAATTTATCAAAATCAAAAGGATCTTTACATATACAAGCATCAAATGACGGAAATCGTAGATTAGTTCCTAATCGAAAAAGACTTGAACTAATACATAATTCCAGGTAATTAATTGATTAAAAAATTGCATATTAAATATTAAATTTACTCATAATAATAATTGATCGCGTTAACATAATTATAATTGATTGATATAATAATATTGCGAATCAGTAAATCAATTAAACCATGGTCATCATTATAAAACGTTAATAGTTTTCACCGATTTAATTTCTCTCTCGCGGATTTCATGATATGGCAAGGCAATAGCAATATATAAAATAATGCAGTTAAACATGACTAAAAAAAAAAAGACTCTCTTGTTATGGAAAGTAATAACTAATAAGTAATAATAATCTGTCTAAAGTGTCTACATTCGCCCATCCCATCAGATAAATATTCATGAAAATTATTTAGTGGACGTGGTCTCTGAATTATGACTATACGCTGATACAGATACACGCATTTGTTTTGAAATTTGCGCATAATCTTCGATCTTAAACAAGTAATGTGTACATAATCAATTTAAACAAGGTAGGTACACTACACATATTTCATACAAAACACTAATTTTACATACGTACAAACTCGTATATTATATGCAGAACTGGTCAATCTCGCTTATTCCTGTTAGCCAAATGAATTCTAAAAAAAAACACAAATTTTCCATAAAAACAAATTTATAAATACTTTTCACTCTTTCACGTATCAAGAAAATGCATATACTTTTTAATATTTTATTGACTGACCCAAATATTTTGCAATTTTATGAAATAATTTATTGATTGATATAATATTTATTTTATTTCATTTTTATATTAATTGCAAATTTTTTTTGTTGTTAAAGAACAACAGGCCATATGCTGTACATCAATCAATCAATATTATTTACATTCAAATTTAGAGCATTCAAAAATTTAAAAAAAATTTACAAATTTGAATTTTGAATTTGAAAATGAACGTTACACAGCGAACTTTATTATCGATAAAAATAGATTTCATTTTGTTTTTTTTGGAAATAGCAGAGATAAGAATCTGTTTAATCAGTTAAAATCGTTAATTTGTGATATTGGATATTGGATACCGCAGCCGATAAAAAATCGCTCTGTTATTGTACCACTATTGTGTACCAATTACCTGTAATTGGTAATTCAGTATTGTCAGATGTATGTTTTATTTTCTTGTATTTTTCTTTAACCTTGTTCTTACCATTTTTTTTAGAGAAAAAAAAAAATGTGAAATATAAAACCCGATGAACAGAAAAACAGCAGCATGCATGCATGAAAGCAAAACAAAACATGAGTTTTTTAATTTTACAAAATAAAAAGTTTTTATGGATGTGGCATGGCATGGCATGGCATTCGGATTATTTTATTTCTTTACCACCACCAGTTGAGTTTGAAGTTTCTTGTTATATTCATCACATCACATCATTACGTTAACAATTTCATATTTTTAAAACAGAAAACAGTGTTTCTTCTACTGTTTGCTGAAATTTTTATTTTTATAAATTTATTTATTTTCGGTGGTATCGCGAACGCGATTCATATTAATAAAAAATAAAATAAATAATAAACAAAAACAAACAAAAATGAATAATCAGTGGTGTAGTGGTTAAAATTTGGATGGTGGTTAGTTTTAGTTTATTCCATTCGATTCACTCAATTCATTTCAATTTATTGTTGCTGTTTTTGTTTTTTTTTTCTTCTGTTTTGTTTACTTTTTAGTTACCTTATCTATCTGAATCTGATATCTGCCTGTTTTTTTGTGAATTGAATTGAAGTTTGAAGAATAGAACCAACAGGCACAGGCAAACGCAAAGGCAACACAAATTATTTTCGTTCCCTGGTGAATGTTGGTTTGGTATATGAATAGTGATGTGGTGTTTTGTGTAAGTGTATTATATGAAAAGATAAAAAAAAGTACATGCTCATCGTATATGTGTATCCTCTTCCTTCTATGCGTACATCAATAATTCAAAATACAAAAATATTTATTTACACATTTTTTGTGTTTTTCATTTTGTTTATTTTTCGTTCGTGTGTGCATTCATTTTTTTTTTTTTTTGGTTCGTGTTTGATATTGATGATGAACTTCAATTTGTTCTGAATTAAAATTTAAATAATGTTTCTTGCAACAAAATTGTAGTGTTAACAGAAATCTAGAAAACAAAAAAAAAGTAAATTCGATTAACACTCTTAAATCGAATAAATTATCATATCTAAATTCGATCTAAATATAAATATATTTTTTTTTAAAATATTGGAATCAGAGTGCCTTAAAATAAATTGCCTCCAAAATTTATATACAAATACAAATAATTGGAATTGGATCCTTTATCATCTCTATATATACGTTTTTATTTTTCTACTTTATGAAAAAAAAAGTTAATGAGATATTCTAGTTTTTATCATAAATAATTATATATTATATAGAACGAACAGTGTTTCTTGTTTCCTGCGGTGTCTTTTCATTTTTCTATTTTAAAAAAAAAATATGAATCCGTGATTTTATACATAATACATATATTGAATTGAATCTAGAAGAATATCTGTAATATTTCATAACAATAAAAACTTGTGCGTGAAAAAAATATTAAGAACTCCAAAAAAAAAAATATAAATATAAAAAATTAAATAAATTCAATCTTTCATATGAATTTGTTGTAGAAACGTGTAAAAGTTTCAATATAAAGATTTTAAAAGTCCTTTTAAAAAAAGAGAGAGAAAATAAAAATGTGTAAAATATGTAAATTCTTGTGCAAAAAATATATTCCGGTGAGAAATCTACAATTTAATCTAATTATCAGAAATCTGAAAAATTTTTTGGTTTTTAATGTTGGAATCATTTGAATACAACAGAAAATTTTTTAATTTGGTTTTGTATGCACGTGATTTCTATATACCTAAAAAATAAATAAATAAACAGAAACGGAAAAAAATAATTCATTATCACCCTAGCAACATATACACATAATGTGTATAAACGTATACACAAATGTATATTATGTTGCTATAGATAATTTAAATTTATTCTTGGAATATTTTTCTACTAGTACTAGTACCTACATATTAAAAATTTTGGTATTTATTGTGTGTGATAAAATATATTATGAGGAGAAATTTTCATCTTTAAAATGTCAGTGGCAGTGAAATGAAAATGGAAAATATTTTTTAGTAAATCACTCAATGCCCAAGGGTAACGTTACATATGAAAGACATTGTAAATTTTAGAAGAAATTCAAAAAAAAAAAAATTATGATTTGATATTGAATTGCATTTGTGTTTCATTGATCATCTTATTTAAATTTTAATGTAATTATTATTTATATTTAAAGATCTCCTAAATTATAGTTTGAAATACCAAGAAGTACCTAACACATTTAGAATGGAAAATGTTCCATATAAATATGAAAGAAATCAAGTCCAAACTCATAAGTTGATCGATCAACTATCCAATATCTACTTTGACAGTACATATAACTATGAATATGAGCATGAGTTTTTCAAAATAGTTGCTTGATTATTTCTAAAACTTTGACGAAAATTCTATGTGGGAAAGAGCCTGAATCTATTGAAAATGTATCGTCGTTATCTCAGTTAACCAATGTACGAGTTGATTATACCAACGTAATGTACTATCTACAGTGTAAGATATAATCCTAAAAAGTATACAAAAAATAACACAGTGCTCGTCTAGGATCGATCGTATTCTAAAAATGTTCTGAAAAATACAGAACAGAAAAGTAGGTATAAAATATTTTGTAGACGATATTGATGAGTGCATAAGCAACAACTAGACTGGAATTTAAAAATAACACATAATTAGTAGAATTTGTACTTAATTCAAAACAGTCTCATTCCAGTTGAAGAAAATCCAATAATTTTTGAATTTGATTCATTTTTAAAAACCGTACTGTGCACTAAATAAAGTTTTCATTTAAACATTTTCATTTAATTTTACGATAAAATCTTTTTAAGTATGTATAGGTACTAATTCGATTTCGAATTTAAAATTAAAAACCAATTCAGACGTATTGCAGATACCTATACATACCTACATATGTAGTAAAATGAGACCTCCTGTTGTTTTGATTCATTATAATAAAAATAAAGAATAAAATATAAACTGTTTTTAAGACATTTAACATTATCAACTGTTTTATTTCAAATAATATAAATTAAAAATACTAGAAAGATAGCTAGATATATGTATGTTATGTATGTATCTATGTACGAGGAGTATGCAAATAAATAAATAAAATGCTTGAAAAGATTTTTTAAATATCTGCATGTACATATATATCTTTAATTCTTTATTTAAAATGTATAAAGTACAAAAATCTGAATCTGTATTTGTACGCTGTAAATATAAAATGTAATTTTGCGAATTTTCAATCAAACATTTTTATTCTTCTATTTAGAATGTAACTACTACACATATGTACAGTACATGTTTTGTGTTAATTGTGATGATGATGAATATTCAATAGATACCGGTACACATACTCGTACATTTAAATATATGTATGTACCTATACCTAGGTACTTAAAAATATGCATTTAAAACAAAAATTTATTTGAAAAATTATTATTTACATTTTGTATTTGGTAGTTCTTTCACCTTATTTTTTTTTTTTTTTTTAGTTCATTCAATCATTCATGTAGGAACTAAGCAAGCATTTCATCGTGTAAATAAAACAAAATTTGTATACGATTGTACATATTACAAAACAAATATTGTATGTGGATGGATGTACCTACATACATTTTATATTATTTATGCAAAAATTTAGCACATATATATACAAGCATTTGTTAAAGAATTATAATGTAAAAATGAAGAGAAGATATATAAGTATAGTATCCATATATCCATCTATCCATCTATTCAATACTCAAGTATAAAAATGTACAATGCATATTTTTTGTTAATCTTCTTTTAAATTTAATTTCTGTTGACTGTTAAGATTTCATTTTGTGTGCATTTTTATACAAATTTTTTTTATAAAAAAAAAAAATGACATCATGACTGCGCGACTGTATTTCAATTAAAAAATATCAAAATACACGTATCAAACTAATAAATATACAGAAAGTATAAGAAAGAATTTAAGAATAAGAATTAAAGTATTTTTATTAAAGATAAAAAATAAAAAAATAAAAAGGTAAGAAAACAAATAAAATAAAAGAAAATTTTATATTTAAAGTAACAGATTGCAGAATTGAAGAAGAACTAGTAAAGCAACTTGATTTGGTTTTGATTAAAAACAATAATAATAATAATAATAATACCCGTACCTTATAACCAGTTGATCTGGGCTTTATAATGTATTATATACGTGTACATATAAATGTAATAATGTATAAAAATGAACCTTAAAAATGGCTCACCTTGAATTCGACACTATTCAAAGTCTTAAAAATAAAACAAAACAAAAAATATAAAATAAAGAGTAATACAATTATATATATTATTTATTTATAGAGGTGTACTATACATATACGATTGATCTATAGCTAGACACATCTACGAAGAGTACATATGTTGTATAGGTACACCTCTATAAAATTGAAGTTTTAAAAGTTTATATAAGATATTTTTTCGTACGTATGTAAGTCGATCGATTCCAATATTCCAAATACCCACTTCAAATGAAATAAACTCGATCCATATATACAGTCCATATATGTACATATGTAGATACATACTTTTTTATATAGCGCATAAGAAAAGAAGTAATAATGGTGTGTACAACGTCGTGTAACAAAACCGGCAACATCAGCACCAGCATCAGCAGCCACAGCATCAGTACCTAATAATAATCATATAGCTGCTATTGAATTTAGTAGATACGTCTCGTATTTGGTAACAGTAAAACCATCTACTAGTACTACATAGATGCATTTATATGCATATATATATATACCAGAAACCAGAGACAGAGTCTTCACGCAATATTCTATAACACTAACACTCCATCTCCATAATAATATAGTAGTATACCATAACCTTTGTAGATTATTTACCTGTGATAATTTTTCTTTAAGATCAATTCGGTCACCACAATATAGTATAGAGTAGTTGCAGTGTTTTGTTGCACTTGAAAATATATTTTATTTGTAATATTTTATTTAATGCACGTATATTTATTTATTTAACCATAGCATATCAACCAGCATAAATACTACATTCGCTTGCACTCTTATACATACAATAGAATTCAATTAATATATATTTTTTTCGCTATAAAAATATAAAAATATGTAAGTATAAATTTTTGCCATGATGATTATGTGTGTAGGCTTTTTAAAATCATATATGGTTATCACAATATTATTATCGAAATATAAAACAAACCAAAAAAAAAAAAAAAAAAAGAAATCTTAATAAGAGGATTTTAAATCCAAGGTGCACTCGTACGCTTGTATGTATGTATATATACAGTACATAACAAAAGGCAATTTAATGTCTCTTATGCACGTAAATATAAATATTATTTGTACATTTATATGTACGAGGAGTACATCTATATGAATAACACACTGTAAATAATATATAGGTATACTTATACCATCTTATACTTTGTATACATATTTACAACCTTCAATAATAGCATAGCTATCTACTTAGCTAGACCTAAAGGCTTCTTCTTATCAGTGATCCAATAGTTTACTAAATCAAACCAAAATTTAAATAAAATTTTAAATCAATTACCAGTGTAAACTACGAAGAACTCTTCGACACAGGACTTGATTTTATTATGGAATACATCCATATCATCTTCCTAAGTTCCTAAGTGAAGTTAGCAAATTTCTTATTCAATTTGCGAGTATGTATGTATATATGCGTTATGCAGTATGAAAATGAAGTAAAAGGTAAAAGTGTAAAAGTAACAAAAGTCATGTAGATTTTTGACCTTTTTTAAATATAGATTGTAGAAGAATTCATGCCAATTCCTTTGTCATTGTAGATTAGGTTCCTTGGTTTCCTACTTAACACATATATAAACGTATAAATATGCACTTGTGTATATATAAGGGTAATTATCATGATCATCATCATCATAGCAACAATTCTGTGTCAGAGTTAGGAGTATGACATTTCATTTCACATTGTAATATCAGTAGGAGTTCATAATTTCATATCACTTCACATCATCACTATAGAAAAATAATGAAAAAAATTATAAAACAAAGAGAGTGCGGTATGAAAAAAAAAATGAACCAAAAAAAAATCATATCACGATCCAGACAATTTTATCAAATATGGAATTAAATATCTATTCCAATCCATTCATCTACGTATGTATGTACTTATTTAGGGTGTTGGTGTATTTGACGAAAATGTGAGTCATCATTTAAGTTAAACATTTAATCAGAATCAGAGTCAGCCAGCGTAGTGTATAGAATTATATATCAGAAAGTCCATATTAGGTTTTTGGCTTTAAAGTATATCTAGAAGTAGTCGAGCCGAATTTTTTTTTTTTCGTTACTTAAAAATTTATTCATGGACATAACATAATAGATACATATATGTATGTGGATACAAATATGTGATATTACATTACGATTACGAGTACTTATTATGACCACGACCATTAATTTTTTGAATCCATAAATGTATCACATGAATTCATAAAGTTTTGTCGCCATAGATACGAGTATTAATTTACTTTTAAATTTATTTTTTATTTGCTTTTACTTTTTTGTAGATTTAATTTAATTTAAATTGAAACAAAATAAAAAAAGTAAGAAATATTACCTTTCCATTTGAATTTAATGTTACATACGTATATTTGGGCCGTTTTCTTTGAAGATGGTGTATGTCTATTCCATATTGTATCCCAGATATTTAATGGTTTTCATTAACTTTGCTTATATGAATTTATATATAGATAAAATGATAAAAAAATTTTTAGGGATTTTATTTTGGGAACTGTTTATAAATATAAAGCTTGACTACTAGCAGATTGCATTCAATTGTGAGATTTATTAAAGCCCAGCTCAGAAAAGAAAGTGGCTGGGGGGGGGCATCTTTTAAAAACGGACAGATTGTTAGACGACAACGCAGAAGATTTAAAAAAGATGAAAGTCAGCGACTACGAAACGAAGGCTAGATACCGAAAATGAATTGTTTCAAATTTGTTAAGGAAGCCATGGTTCCTAAAGGAGTGTAAGGTCATGAAAGAAAAAGAAGAAGATCAATAACTTTTTACCGAAAAATTTAACTCATATCACTTTCAAAAAAAAAAAAAAAAGAAACAGATAAAAGCAAAATTTTTTTTCATTACCGCTGCTTATCAGAAATGAAAATTGTAAAAAAAAAATACATGCATACAGTATGTAAGTACATAGAAATATTTATGGTATTTTCACTCCATTAGTATATATCTAATAATAATAATAATGAAAAAAAATGTAGTACGAGTATTAACTAAAATATTTTCACCGCTATCTTTTAAAAAATATTTTACAAAAAAAAAAAAAAAAAAAAAATAAATTTATATATTTTCTTGTGTGTTTTGTAATTACATTCTATCACACCTGAAAGTCGTACATAGTATACAATATAAATACAGACTAATACATATAATCTACTTGTCGTATACGTATGGATGTATGAAATATATTACAATAACGCTGTAAGTAATGGAGGTACATATGTAGGGAATAATAATTGTACAAGTATGTAAAATATGTATTTCGTTCAGTCAGATTGTAGATACTATATAAGCGATACGATTACCTTCTAACTGTATGAAATTTACGATGAAATATATACGAGTACATACAGTATATTATGTATACGTAGGTACAGTTACATAAAATGTACTACTAACTTTATTATTGGTATTTACATAGGTACTTTTCAAAGTGAAAGCGGCCCAAAAAATTATTTTTCAAAAAACAAAAAAAAAAATAAATAAATCCCTGACTACCTATACAAGGTGAAAACATATTAAGTACCTATATACGATTGTACAAAATTTTTATGTGATGTAACCTATATCTGGCTGGAGATACTTAGTTAGAGTTAGCCCTTTAAAGAGAGATTCCGAATCCGAAGCGAATTGTATGTATACAGTGGAATTTGTTTAACACTCAACAGTGTCTTACATATTTTTAAATACTTTTGTCTTATTTATATACAAGATACAAGACAAGTGAGTTACATATACATACTTATGTACAAAATGTGTGTATATTTATTTACTTGCTTTACTATAAAATTAACTGACATTTTAGGTAGTAGCGTACATAAATGTAGGTACACTGGTACATTCTTTGTCTTGTATGTACATTTATCCGTACATATAACACATGACTTCTAAGATATATAGATGTAAAAATAATAAAGAAACAGCACCTACATTTGTATATGTACATGCACGAGTATATAGTTTGAGCGTTTTAGTTTGAATTGTGTCCTCATTTTTCTTGTTCGCCAATTTTTATATATAAGTATTTTATATTATTATTTATTTATGTATATACGACTATACGAATGGTAGATAATCTTTTATTTTTATAATCATTATTATTGTTGCCGCAATATCACTTGATACAACATACAACGACACAACCATAATACAACACAACTTACCACACTATGTGTGTTGTAAGTATGTACAATAATTATTGGTACAATGTAGGTACTACATTTTTAATCAAACAAGTCTTGTCTTATAATTACACTTTATGTACACAGAAAAAAACATTTTTTTTAGTTTTTACTTTATTTTACTTTTTTTTATATTTTTTTACATTTTTTCATTCACCTTTTTAAAATATGTACTTTTTATTTTTTTATTAAATTTTCTGTGCAAATAAAAATTGGATGCGCATCCTACATTTATACAGAGATAGATAGATATATGTAGTTTACAATACGACAGATATGATTACGATGGTATACGTGTACACAACTAAAACCGAAATTACATCTTCTTTTCGGTATAAAGAAAAAATACAAAATCAAACAACAAACGAATAAAATAAAATTAAAGAAGAAATGACGTACAAATAAAAAAAAATTTCGAAAAGAAAAACCAAATTTAATGAAAATATCTATATCTATAAAAAGTAAAAAAAAAAAACAGTAAAGGAAATAAAATAAAAAAGGTACCTACATATTTTTGTGCAATTCCATTGCAATCACATTTTTCTAACAATTTTATTTTTGTTTTTTTTTTTTTTTTTATATTTCACTTGTTCTACTCTTTCCTTTCATCCGTAACGTCGTAACGTTGTCCATTTATCATCAATCTATACGAATATCTACTACATATTTACGTATCAAACTGAAAATTTATTATATCCATCACATAACATAGTAAAGTACATTTTATGTACAAATCACGAGTATGTATGTACATCTATGCACATACATAGTTGCATCAGTTCAGTTGTACAATATAAAATAAGAAAATTCACATTAAAAGAGTATCTATATGTGGTGCAATACGTATAGACGTACTCGTACATGTACATTCAATATTGCAATGATATTAAATTTTTCTTTTAAAAAAATGCAATTTTTTTCATTTTTGATATTATGTAGTATGTTGTATACACTATATATATTCAAATGCATACATCTACATCGTATATACTCGTACAACAACCAACCATTCATATAAATGTGTTACTGTTTCATTTTTCATTTTGATATCAGTAAAATTCCCACAGTGGCTTTACCTTTCTTAGTACTCGAGTACAAGTATGTATGTGTACAGATAAACAAAAATTTGTATACGTAAATAAAGTAAAGTACCTATGTATGTACCTATATATTTACATCCATATATAGTATTTTCCTTTTCATCATATTACATTTATAATGTATGTTATGTTATGCCTTTGATTTTTTTTTTTTTTTATTATTTTTCTTTTCAAAAATTATAATTTTTTTTTTATTTATTTATTTTTACCTTGACTTTTTGTATACACATTGTAGATGCAGAACCAGCATCTTTTTTTTTTCTGCACATACCAACATGCATATACATATATGTATAACCACATGCATCCATATTAGACAAACTGTGTATACATACTCGTGCATATAAATATGCGCATATATGTACTCGTGTCTGTAACGTGTATTAAAGTTTTATATAAATTTATGAACGATAAATTTTTTTTTTAACTTTTGACTTAACTTGACTTGTTAAGATTTCATTTAGCATTTTAAAAAATGATATATGTATGTACACTATGGCATAACACACATTAAACGATTAAATATTGTACATAAAATAACAATTTTAACGTATATAGCTACATACCTACATAACATAAATACGAATTATACATATATACGTATACAAAATTTAAAAAATATTATATTAGAAATAGCAAGCAAACAACAAACAACAAACAATAAATATTATTTTCTCTTCTCTTTAAATACTTAATAATTTTTAAAAAAAATATCTTTAATGATCTTTCTCAGTTGGTTATCACCACATAAAGTACTTGAGGTTCCTATATATGTATGTACTTAAAATAAATTTAATAATTATTATTTTTATACGAGAATGTAAGAACTTAGGCAAATGTAAAGATATCCGTTGATATGAAAATCATTTAAAAATAAAAAATACATCATCAATTATCAATTGTCATCAATAATTTAGATATTGATTTATAATATGTATAGATGTTCGTCACATCCAGCACATAAATTTCCAAATTCAGTTTTTATTATCTACAAGAAATCGTATCGTAAATGGATACGTATACGTATAGCACGTGGGTATATCAAAAAATAACCAGACTGTATTTTTGTTGAATTTTCTGTAGAATTTTCAAAATTTTCATAAATAGAATTTCATATAATGGTAGTGAAGATGTAATACGTTCTTTTTAATTTAATTTATTTTTAATTCGTTGACAAAAATTCGAGTACATATTTCATTGAAAAATTTTACCAAGCATCCATCATTTTTTGCTCATCAGTTTTTGGTTCATTTGATTACTTTTCATTTTCCAAAATTAAAAATTAATTGTCAAAGAAAAAGTTTGAAAGTGAATAAATGACACTAAATATAGTTCGATTCGATGCATGATTAGCCTGATACAAAAGTATTTTGATGTATAGAAGAGGTTCTTATGTCGGAAAATAAAATAAAATTAAATGAATGAATATCACGTATTTTGTTTGTCATTCAGTGTCAATTTGTTTCTTTTTTTTTTGCTCGCGTAAGTATATCTACATGTATATCTTCTTTAAATGGATTTCTCTTATTATTTTTTATTTAGGTAATTTTTCAAACACTACAAGTTTCTAATTAATACTGTAATCATATCAGATACCTTATACTTATGTACATATTTTTTAATTATTATTCTACTTCAAAGAATTTGTGTATAAATTTAAAAAAATTATACAGATGTATCTAACATACTAACATACAATTTTCTTATTCTTCAATATTCTTAAGCACATACATATCAAATTTTACTCTAATTTCTTTAAATAAATTCACAAATAAACAAAAAAAAAAAAATAATAATAAAAAACATAAACAAAACAAATACAAAATATGTATAATTAAAAAAATATTTACATAAATTAAAATTTCTTGCTCCACAATATTCATATTACTACATCCATCCACATCTCTATGTATCTATATAGGTACCTAATTAAAATTTGATTTGGTAGGCTGAACCGAATACATGTAATAATATTTATTCCAAAATCAAAGCTAAAACCTAAAATATGAAAAAAAAAAAAATATTACAAGATCAACAATCAATTAATTTATTATTTAAATGTTCTCCACCGATTATAACAAGATAAAATAATACACACATCCACATCCCCACATAAATTGTTCAATTTTCTATGTATAATTATAAATGGTAATTATACAACAAATGTGTATTTTCTATTCGAATTACCAAAAAATAAATGAGAATTAAAAATGATAAACTTTAACTAGTTACGTATATGATGATTTTAGGTAAAATTCACATTATATTTTCATTTATGTATGTAGATTTGTATCTCATATGAAAATGTGAAAATGTGTTTTTAATTTTTAGAAAAATTTTTCATCTGTAGAGATAGGTTGATTTTCCATTTACGAGCTTGTAAACATTTATAAATGCGGATCGTTTATAATATTTTCTTTAAATATTCACATAAATGTACCTATGCATATACATTAAATATACTCATGATTATACAAATCACTCGTTCATACTCCTATGAGGTTGGAAAAGGCGTATTCACACGCCATCATATTACATACCTTCCTTCCTTAATAATTGTACAGTTTAATCGAGTAAAAAAACTTTATTAAAATTTCATTTTTCTAATGGATGTGAATAATAAATATAATTGATGGGTTTGTGTGTAATACGTAATACCAGACCGTATTACACACATTCATACATCTGCATACACAATAAGGCGTGTAAATAAATATATACTACTGTGTCCAAAAAATAAGGTGACATTGTATTTATTTTGAAAATTCTTTATTTATTATTCCAAGTCAATTTCATCCCCTTCAAAGTAATCCCCTCCCGATGCAATGCACTTATGCCAACGGATTTTCCAATTTTCGAAACACTGATTGTAGTCACTTTCCGGGATGGCCTTCAGTTCCGTCTTCGCTGCGGCTTGAATCTCCTCTATCGTATCAAAACGGTGTCCCCGGAGCGGTCTTTTGAGCTTGCTGAACAGCCAAAAGTCACACGGCGCCAGATCAGGTGAATACGGTGGTTGTGGAACGATATGGGTCGAGTTTTTGGCGAAATGATCACGAATTACGAATGCAGTATGGGATGGTGCATTATCGTGGTGTAAAAACCAAGAATTGTCTTTCCACAATTCCGGCCTTTTTAGGCGAATAGCGTTACGCAAACGACGCATAACATTCAAATAATATTCCTTATTGACTGTTTGGCCCGGCGGAAGGAATTCATAATGCACAACACCACGATAATCGAAGAAAACAGTCAACATGACCTTGATTTTTGAGCGACTTTGGCGCGATTTTTTTGGTTTCGGCTCCCCTTTGGCACGATATTCGCTCGATTGATCGCTTGTTTCGGGGTCGTAAGCATAGATCCAAGTCTCGTCTCCAGTGATTATGCGTTCCATCTTATTCTGATAGTCAGAAAGCATCGTTTCACACACTTCAACACGACGCCTCTTTTCCAAAAAATTCAATGTTTTCGGTACCAGTCGAGATTGTACGCGCTTGAGGCCCAAAACATCCTTTAAAATGGTATTGACCGAGCCTTTCGATATGCCAACCTCATCAGCAAGGTCTCTAATCGTTGTACGGCGGTTTCCCAGCACCAAATCTTTGATTTGTTGGACGTGAGTTTCGTCGGTTGAGGTTGATGGTCGCCCAGGACGCTCTTCGTCTTCGACACGTTCACGGCCGGCTTGGAACTCACTATACCACTTGTAAACATTTTTTTTAGACATAGCTTCATCACCAAAAGCTTTCTGCACCATCCTCAACGTATCCGCAGCAGAAAATTGATTCCGCAAACAAAATTTAATGCAAATTCTTTGCTCAACAAATTTCGACATCGCAAAAAACGAAAAACTAACTTTTATCAGCTCACAAAACAATGCGTATCTCAAACACTAATGAATATTTTGACATGTAAATTTGACATAAATGTCACTGACAGTATTACCAATCTACAAAAAAAAAATAATTCTTGAAATCATTCGACGAACGCAGTTTAAATACAATGTCACCTTATTTTTTGGACACAGTAGTATATAATCAGTGTGTGTGTGTGTGTGTGTGTGTGTGTAAGATAACATAAATAACTGGACACAGTAGCATTTATTTATATTTTAATGTGTGGCATTCATTCATTTTATGTGACCATAATATATAATTTTGTAATTTCGAAATTAAATTGTAACCAACAAAAAAGAAAAAAAAAGAGAAGAAAATTACAAATAAAAAAAAATACAAAAACTAAATATATAAATAAAAAGAGAAATTATTTTGATCTCAGCAAAAAATAAATGAAAGAAAAATCATTTTGTTTTTCTTATGTTAATTGTTTAAAAGTGTTCAAATCTTTTTGTTTTATGACATATTAATCCAGATTAAGATTTTGTTTATTATTTGATTGGCATCATTTTGTTTTTGGTTAGTTGGTAATTTTTTTTTTTTTGTCTATGTTTGTTAATCTTCCATATTTATAAATTTTGATTCGATATACATACGTATATATATAGATTTTGATGAAGTCATAAAATTTTGTCAGATGTACATACTTAAATATCTACACACAAGAGAAAAGCAAATATGTTATTTCATAATATGAAATTTATGTATCTACACATTTTTGATAATGAATTTTCATAATAAATGTTTAGCAACTTTTTTAATGTATGAATATGTTTTGCTATTTTCAAATTGAGTAAAAATGAAAACTGATGATAAGATCTCTGCCTGATATCTTGACATACTAAAGCTAACGTCATTCACACAGTTGATTTTTCAAAATTTGAAAGTTTTGTGGAAGATGCATTTCAAGTCCTAACAAATTTTGAGCTGTTTGGATGAGATGATTTCAAACTATGTAATATCAAAATATTGTGATTCGCTTGATTTCAATGAAATCAAGCTACTTTTGATTAAATTTTTGTATTTTCACTTTCCACAATGCTCCTCACAATTCACAAACTGTGTAAAGAATTAAAAATCAATCTCTTCTCTATAGCTGTAATCATCCATGAAAATTGTAAGTGAAGTACGTTACTAATATATTATTCAAATCCCTTTCAAGTTTCAAACCTATACATACATACACAAATACAAACAGTACAGTACATAATTGTAACTATATAATCACATCGCATCGCAAATAGAACGTATACAATTTTCATTGTAATTTTCAAAAATCGTGCAATATCTAACACTTTAGATTGTGGTGCAGCTATACGTGTTCATAAATTGTAAAGACCACCAAGGATGCAATTTGTGGTTTTTTTTTTCTTATTCTTCTCATATTTTTTTTTTTTTTTAATATCGAATGACCTTCATTAGAATCTTGTATTTACATAAACATACACGTATTCATTTAAATATATTTTTATATAGATATACATATATGTTCCTTAACTCAATGTGCAAAACAAAAAACTTGTACACAACAAAGAAAAACTCATATTTCGTTTTGTACCACGTTTTTACCTTTACCTGATTTTTTTTTTTCTTTGTACAATAAAGAACCACTTTTCATATGTGTAGGGCATATACATACAGTATACACATACTCGTTCATATAGGTCCACCGTGTAATTATTATTCAATAACTTTTATACTTCACTAAAAAATTTTCGAAAAAAAAAGTATGCAAATATTAACATGTAAACAGAAAATTTGTATTGATATGTAAGCGGGAGATATATGCGTGTGTAAGTACTCATATGATCATAACTCCGATCTCTAAAATATTTTCCTCACATCCATATGAAAATTGATCTTAAAACAATTTTTATTTTACAACAATTCAGGTGTTAAATTAAAAACAAACTCAGTCATCTGATTATTAAAAAAAAATTGAATTCGATTTTTTACTTTATTTTTTGCTCTTTATGTAGTGATTTAATATGAACTCAAATATACGTATATGTACGATGTAAGCTTGTATAATTTTTAAGTTGAAGTCCACATTGTGAGCTTGATTACCTTTATGCATGTAATATGTACAAGTACACATACTTAATTATGTTAATGCTTAAATAATCAGCATATGGATTTAATTTTAATACCTACATACACTCAACGAAATTTTTATAGTTTCTGATACATTTTTCTTTGGGATTGAACAAATTTTTTAAATATTTGGTGCTATATGGAACCATAAAAATAGTCCTGAAAAAATTTTGTAATGTAAAAATAAATTTGTTTATAAATAACATTGTTTGTTTATCTATTTAGCTTCTATTTGAAGCATACGGCCTCTGGTAAGATTTCTCCATCGTACTCTGTTACCCTTACCAGCTATTCTATTTGCGTCAGTCCAGGTATATTCAGCTTTATTCAGTTCTGACATTACTATCCTTCTTCATGTATTTTTTGGCTGGCCTCTAAAAAAATTTTCCGCGCGGTAGAACATAACTATACTTACACAAGTCGTTAAAAGACTCTTATTAAAATTATTTGTCGTTATTGTTTATTTATTTTCTCCTTAAGTCTTCTTTAACTTGGGTTAACTTTGTGTTATGAAGGTTAGAAAAAACCACTGACTGTATAGTTATATATTATATATTATTATAAAAGCGCGCATGTGTAAAATATCGAATTATTAAAATTTGGTCAAGGTTTCCACCATTATTACCTTGTTCCTATAATATATAAGTGTTAGATTAGATATATATATATAAGTATCTTAATGTAATTATGTTAAACATCTGCGCGAATAGATTATAATTTTTTTAGCTAGTACATATATACTTACGAATAGACATACATACTTGGATGTAAATTATATAATATTTATGCATTCCGTGTTTATTATATATCACGATCTCGACTGACTATATACAAATATTATACAATCCATATATTATGTAAATTATTAAATATTAATCACAAAATCGAATATTCACCTCTATTATTTTTTATTGTTGTTTGTGATATGTTTGTGTACAGATTAGAGTTTATAAAAAAACTAAAAATCCATTAAGCTCTGGAAACTCAAGTACATACACACATAGGATGTTATAATAAATTTTATAGTAAACTGACTAAATGACTACATAATTTACATACTACTCGAATATTTATATAGACTTTATAGATGTATGCGCACGCATTTTACACTGCACCATATTTGTTGCTAAATGCTAGCTTAGTTAAAACCACCTTAAACTTTTTACACATATTTGCTGAATACCTGTGTTGAATAAACTATTTTTTTTTTAATTCTATTTTTTATATACTTTTATTTAATTTTTTTTTTATTAAATAATCTACCATATAGAGAATATCAATATTATTAATAGTCAGTTATACTACTATAATTAATTTCGTACACATTTCTATTAAGTAGCTACTGTATTTTCTCTCAAAATGCATACAAATATCATGTGTCTACTACATTTGTCTTTATATATTTATGTAGGTATGCAATTTAAAATAAATAAGATAAATTTGTAAAAAAAAAAAAATAAAATAAATCTATGCTAGATACTTGTATCTAACATCTATGTATACTTTGTATTTAATATTATTTTCGATGTTTGGTAATTAATTGAAAATTAACACCAGTTTATTATTCGAAAAACATGTTATCTACTGAAAAAACAAAATTAATAAATAATAATAAATTGGATATATATATATAGTATAGTTATGCATAACGTACACACTGCACATTTTGTTTTTGTGATAATATTGTATCTACTTATACTACTTACTATTGCTGCTACATTACATACTTCAGATTGATGCGAGCTTTAACTTAAAGTTACTTGCGCATAATGTAAATATTGCAAAAAAAAAGTAAATAATTTATTTTAATATATTAATGAATATACGTAACGTTCGAAACATAAGAAAAAAAAATTGTTAAGATTTGAATTAAATATATACATTCAATATCATCAATCAAAATGTTAATTTGTTTGTATTATTTGGATGTATCTGTACCTGTTATATGATATTTTACTTTTTATTCTGTTAAAGATTTTTACTTAATTTTTAAATGGTGGTGTAATATAGCATTAATTATAAGTTATAACTCTACCACATTAAATTAAATTTTTTTTGCTATTTAAAAAAATAAAAGTAAAACATAAAATTCACACTAATCATACTTTACTATAGGATATAACTATAAAAATCTGTATAGTTACGTATATGTATCTTTTTTAATTATCTATTTTGTTGTGTTGTTCTATAGATTATTTCATTTTTACTTAGTCGTCGTCAGTTAGTCAGTTAGTCATTCGTAATAATAATATTTTTTGTTTAATTAAATATTGTATAACTAACTTTAATATTGATGCATTGTGTATCACTATACCTATATCATGCATATTACAGTGGTGAACAAAAGATAATGTTACAAAAATTGGAAAATTATGAAAATTTATAATATTTTTCATTGATCCTTTTTGTTATAATTATGTTCAAAGTTCTAATGTGAGTTACTTATCTCAATATAATAAATTGCAATTCTAAGCTTGAAAATACTTAAAACTACTTCTTCTCTTTAGCTATCATTTGATTACAGTGTCATCTCTGTAATGACAAGAAATAGGTATATCGTTTATTATAGTTAAAGAAAAATATGGTAAATGAATTGAATTGAACTAATATTGAAATGAATTTTAAAAATATTCACGTAATTATTACTGATTTCAAAACAAAAAAAAAACTGAAATAATTGAAAAAATGTCCATATTACAAAATGTTTTCCTCCATTTGCAAATTTGATTCCACCATTTTGAAATTTTCATTGAGGTGTATTTTAAGATTGAAGTTTTGGATAATTACACAAGAGTTTGTTGATGATTTATTATTACAAATTTTTCAAAAATGTTCATACTACAATATTCCATTCACTTTGCTGTAAGTATACTACATTTTGTTCATGACTGTATACATGAATACTCGTACCTCGAATTCTTATAACTTATCTCATTCTCATATACGAATGCATACATATGTATAGACGATATTAAATTAAATATGCGAAATGTCGAAAAAAAAATATTAAAGAATGCATTTTAATTATAAACTCGAAAAGTATATGCCATATGTACTTATACGTTCTCATATAAATATTTTATTATGAATATTATTGTATATAAGTACTTACTATGGAACGTAGTTAAAGAATTAATTATGAGATCTAATTGCTTGTCACGTATACATAGATGTGATTGATGAAGTTTTATTCCATATACACATCCATTCCATGAATATTATGTGCATGCGAATGAATGTATGCACGTATGTATATCGTATACATATCCATCCATATGGATGCCTATATTATATGTATGAAGATTGAATTATTTAATATGCAATACGTTTTCGTATATATACTTAAATACCATGTGTATAATATATACTCGTATGTAGATACATAAAATTCATTGATGCATAAACGTATATAATATACAAAGACATATTTTCATTTAAAGAAATATTTGACTGGCAAGCAAAAAAGAAAAGAATATCAATTCAATACTCTTATTGATTTTAAAATAACACAAATACAGACACATAGATATTTACGCATTGTTTTATACAGAATTGCGTGTGTACTCGTATATGTGCATTAAAGAAAAAATAATATAAAGAAAAATTTACATTTAATTATACGAGTTATAGAGGTTGCAAGTATATATACAGATGATAAGTATAGAGGATACAAGAGTATTCTAAAACATAAATTAATATTAAAATACATCTTGAGAAAATAGCCAGATGCATATACATATATTTAAAGTTCAATTCAATTCAATTCAGTTTTAATTTGATAGATTGATTCACAGAAATTTTTCTTATAATTAATTTACTTCCACCATTCATTCAAAT
The DNA here is from genome assembly GCA_951394055.1 of Villa cingulata. Lineage (NCBI taxonomy): Eukaryota > Metazoa > Arthropoda > Insecta > Diptera > Bombyliidae > Villa > Villa cingulata. Next base: position 24,774,472 of record OX596025.1, on the reverse strand, counting down.
ATGTGCATATTTATACAAATACAATCAGTACAAAATGAAAATATATTTAAACACACACATGTACACATACAGGTGCACATATCGCAATACGAGATTATATGAATTTGAAAACTAGAAATCATGAATCAAATTTTCAAAAAGATTCTAGTATTTAACAGAAATACTTATGAATAAATTAACATTTTGATTAGTTATTGTTGTATATACACTTTAGGTATACTTTTAAAAGTACAATACATATATACAACTAATGTATATAATTATGCATAATATATAATATATGATACATAGCAATTTACTAAATGAATTGAAAACTTTAGAAATGAAAAATATGTGGTTATGCATAAATAAATTTTAAATAAAATTGATGATAGGTGTAGTAAAATAATAATAATACTCTAGTATAGATAAACAATGTTCACATCCATCTATCTACATTCTACATTTTTATAGATACCTACATACGTATAGTATAACTTAGATACCAGTGATGAAAAAGAAAATAACAACAAATTAGTATTTTATTTTTTATTTTTTTTAGAACGTTTAATGACTTAACGAAATTATACTACTACCTACTATACGTACGAGTATATTATATGTATATGTACAATATGTGTAATGTAGATGTGTGGCAAATATTTTCATGGTAATGACAATGCTTTTAATAATGATGGTGGTACATCTATATCATACATGAAAAGAGATCCTATGTTATTTAGTATATTACAAAGTGTTTTGAAAATACAATATTTTTGAAAAATTTGAAATGAAATGAAATCAACAAAACAAAAATAAAATTAACAGAATAGGAAAATTTTTTCTCCATCACTTATGTACGAGTGTATTAAATGCGTTACGCTACAAAAATTATAAATGCCTACGTTTGGATATTTTTGTTATTTGACAATTTGACAAGTGGATCACACTTTCATTAACATTTTTTCATCAATTTTAAATATTTATTTATAGATTTTTACATTTTATTTATTTCTAATGCTATTTTGAATATATAAAAAAAGACTAAAAATTATCCACATTACTACATTACATATGTACGGGAATGTGTATGTATGAATTCCATTTATTAAAACTCAATTTATTAACTTACGTTACACTTTACAATACAATAGACGTTTTTGTTATTTTTTTAATTGACATTCGATAATGAAGTTCAGGTTTTTTTGAAAGTGTAGTGTACTGTAGTAGCGTTTTGAAATAAAAGTAGAGTAGTGCGCATTTGAACTGAGCGTACTCTCTGTGTGTATCGCCGCACTCGCATTTAACTTTTTACGAGTATAGTGTACTTTCGTTATGAACAGACAGAGATATACATACTTCAAAAGTAATGTCACTGTTTCACTGTTTAGACAAAAATAATCATGAATTTCATGGCATACACATTTCTAAGGCAATGTAAAGACGTCTGATGTTTAATGTCTGCAAGTCACACAGGTCGCCGGAATATAAAAAACACAACAACAAGAAACAATTTATGCATACAACAAAACAACGCCAATTTTGTTTACCATTTAACGACCTGATTTACGTCACAATTCCAACTGCCACTCCAATGATTACATTGCCTTAGATAGAAATGTGTATGCCGTGCATTGATTTAATATAGCAATGTACTTATACGTTATATAAGTTTGAACGAATCTATGACTAGACTAGACTTACATGAAAATGGAATTGATTGTAACAAACATTTTTGATAGACGGATCTAGGATTTAATAATAATCAAATAAAATGATAAGGCATATTTTATTTACTGTACATAATATTTGTAATTATTATCTAAAAATTTTCTGAACATTAAAAATTGTTGAATTACCAGAAAATCATTTTTGAAATGTTTGTTTAATTATCTACAGTTATATACTGTTTAAAATTAAGCATTTAATGTAGTACCATGTTTTGATATATAAAATTTGATTTAAAAAACAAATACTGATATATTATAACCAATTATAACTGTACACACATCTATCCTATGTTACAAAAAAAAAAATACATAAGTGATTGAAGCAAATTGATTAACTGAAACGGTTAAACTAAAACTTAAAAAAAAAAAAACACGTAATACGCTTATATAAACAATTCTGAAAATAAAACAAAAAAAATCATAATAAATAATAATTGGTTTCGGGTGAACCTTTGATCCCAATTTTATACAAGAAAAATTTCATAAATTTTTTAACAAGATTTTACAAATTTTCTCCTTTGCAATATCTGTACGTATACGCATATAGATATTCGTATTATATGGAGATACGTTTAGGTAATCTGTAATAATAATATTGAAAAAGGTGTACAAAACATTTAATATTTATAATTTTTATTTGATTGGCGGTTGTTAATAAGAAAAACAAAATAAATAATTGTTTTTCAATTATATTTTCATAAACACAAGAGTATGTAGGTATAATATATGTAGTTTTAGTGTACTACTTACTTACATAATTATCTATCACAAAGTACCACCAATATGATTGGTACATATATTATTTTACTTTTACACAAATCCTCAAGTAAACCAATAATGCAAATACATAAATATTATACGATAATTGCATGTATTCGAAAATAATGCACGTTTTGTCTATATAATAATCGTTTTTTAAACAATAATTACATAGATTAACCCCTACTATATATAACTATAAAACGAAATTCATCAGATTTATGATTCAATGATTTTTCATTAAATGATTTTCATTCTTGATTTGTGTTTAAAATTTTATTAGTTTTAAGTTGATTTTTTATTTGAAAAAACACAAATCCTTTTTTTTAAAAATGTTTTTATTAAATCTCTCTCTCTCTCTCTCTCTCTCTCTCTCTCTGTAATATTCGATCTCAAAACGTAATTCATGAAAGAAAATAAAAATTTGCAATTGCAAAAAAAAAAAATAAATTGTTTTTCAATTGCAAATAATAAACGAATGAATGAATTTTATGATGTTGTAATAATTTTTGTAGAATGAAAAATCATGGCAAAACTATACTTATACTATCTACTTATAGATATATAGACACTATCATCATGTATACTACTACTATTTGAGTAGATATTATATAAAGGTGGATGTTATGTTGGATGTACATTTATATAGTCGTATAGTCGTCTATATAATACCTGTCTAAAAATGTATATACATACCTGAATATCTACAAATTATGTAAATTATTTTTGCAAAGTTTTCTCATTTCAGAGTTTATTTTATTTCGTTTTTAGTAGTTATTTTTTTTTTTTGTTTTGTTTTTTGCACATTTATTTATTTATTCAAAATCAATATTATTTCGTAATTTTAAAAATTTATGTAATACATATAGTTTGTAGACACAGACATACAGAAAGTAATTGCATTGCAAACAAAAACAAGTAAAAATATAAAAAAAAACAAAAATAAAATCTGAAATAATTGTTGAATTGAATATTCATGAATATGATATGAAAATGGATCATGTTGTTTACATTAAAAGTTATAACGAGATTTTTATTACAAAAACTTGGAAATTATGTAAACGCATATATACAAACATAGTTCGCATATACAGAGATATTATAAGTACTTATAATGCAGAGATTGCACATAATAACAAAACGTAGTACTAATAAGAAAAATATGTATATACAAAGTGCATTTTATAATCGAAATTCAAATTTTTCTATGATTACTCAATAATTAAAAAATAAAAATAAAATTAAAAAAAAATTAATAGAAAAATGAAAAAATTACGAAAGAGATTTATTTATTTATTATTATTCTTCTATAGATATTATGTACATTAAAGAATGTGTACATTTTTATAAATGGTGGATTGGATACACATTATGTAAATATAAAAATTAAATGAAATCATCACATAAACTGTAATGATGGACTGGAATTTCAATTTTATTGATTTTATACATACATATTCGAATCGATTATTGTTATTTTCCTATTCCTATTTAGTTTTATTTTTATTTTTCCTTTTTCTTATTTTATTACTTTAAATATTTATTCAGTCCGTATAATATTACATGTCCACATATGAAAGTGTTGAGTGTTGTATAAATGAAAAAAAAAATTGATTGGCGCTAAATAAAAATCAAAAATAATAACGATAAAAAAAGAAACGTGATCATAATGTAATAGTATCGCTATATAGACAGACATTAAAATATTTTTGGCTTCGTATGTATACGCAATACTATCCCATACATAAAGACATATACAAATATGGTCATTATCATAAATTGATTTTCTTATTTCTGTATAAAATCTTAGCTACACATGGAAACTAAGAACGTATCTAGATAATATGATATCTATAAAATTATTAAAAAAAAGAATAAAAATAAATAAGAACATTTTGCTAAGTAACTGCTAAATAGAATATAAATACAAGAAAGACAGCAACAATAACAAATGAAAAATAATAAAAAATAAAAAAAAACTGAAAATTCGATTGATGGGTAAATATTAAAAATCCACTAAATGTTATGTTCGTCATCAATTTAACAGTCAACAACAATCAAATCAAACATAACATACCACACCTACGAACTATTCAAATAAGAAAAAAAAAACAAAAAACAAAAATCAATTTTTATTCATTAATAAAATTGCCATTATTGACGACATGTCGACATGAAAAAAAAAAAAAAAAACATAAGAAAAATCAGAGACAGAATGTATATATGTAGAGTTATGTGCGAGGAGTGTTATGTATGCAATGTAGAAAATTTACGAATTTAATGTTCACTGTCATTTTAAAAATACATGTCGTATGACAAATCAGTAATGCAATAAAATATATGCACCACATGTACATACGTATGTATATTCTCGTGTATATTAAGTCGAAATTATATTACACCAATTACACTTAGAAACGTAGAAACAAAGTGTAGACACTTTATTCTTTATATAAAATATTTTCAAATTAGTTGTCGTCGTCGTCAACGTCCCCCACAACATTTTTGAAGTCCAGTAGTTGAAAAGTAATATACAAGAATGAGTGTATAATTCGTCCCAGAAGTGTATCTTTTATCCTCAATTTACACGTTCCACGAATTTAACTCCAAACATGCATGTAAATCAGAAAATTTATAGCAGCTGTATTACAGATGCATTCATATAACCACAACTGATGGATATGTTTGCAATAGAAACTTGTTGGTTGTTGATTGTTGTGTTGGCAATAACTCTCTCTTTCTCCATTATTATGATGGGGGATTTGATGATTATTATCATAATGTGGGATGTACAATATTTATGTATTCATGTGGATTTTAATAAGAATGGAACTAGGGAAGTGCATTAAATGCATGTTAATTAATATTACAGAATAGTTTGTGTTGGTTGTGTGTACTCTAGGAGACTTTAAATAATGGTCATCCAATTGCGTGAATCGATTTCAAATTAATTCTAATGAAATATTAAATATATTTTTTTTAAATGCTGTCAACTTATATATGGGGATACCATATACTAGACCAGTACTGTCAATACGACATACTGTTTCTATTTTTCGTTGTAATTGTAGTGTAGGTAATAATCTAATCAAATATTCTGTTCATTTTATGGTAAATATTCGCTGTAATGCTGTGTTGCTTTGCTACTAGGTCTATTATGATTTCAGTTCATAGAAATTAACTCGACATTTCTAATACGAGTATGAATATTAGAAATTATACAATCAAATAGAGAGTACATCTGTGTACATAAGTTTAGGGCTTAATTCTGTACACCATGTTCGTAGGGTGACGGAGGTGTGTATATGTACAGAGAAGTGTATTTATGGCTTAAGGCTTTTTATGTTTGATTTTGACATGTAAATGCAAATCATTTCAAGTACATTAAATATCTTTTCAACATGGGTATCATGATAATAATGATGTGTGATGATGATGACTACAGAAAGTAAAGTAGTAGACAAATAAAATATACAGTATACTACACTTGAAATGCTTCTATATTATTCACAAATAATATGATTGGGACTTTTTAAAGTAATTCAAATTTTGTACATATGTATATGTATGTGTTTAAAAACGATAAAAGGATATTATGTACATAAAAGTGGGAATTAATGGCATTTAAATGATGTGTAAATGAAAAATGAAAATTTATTATACGTACTTGAATTTTGAATGTCAATAAAAAAAAAGAGAGACAAAACAAAAAATAAGAGACTTTCTAAAGTTTTTATGAATGAAGAGAATAAAAAACTTAAAAATGTAAATACTTACATGTCGTTAATCGAAATGTAATGTAAAAGTAAAAGTGAAAATAATAAAAAAAAAACAATCATAAAATTAACACCAATACTATAGGCAATTTTAATTGGTACCTGAATATTATACGTGCACAGATGAGTCGTTTTCTATGAAAGTAATGTAGGTTCGATTTTATATTATAATTATGGTGATATATAGGAGCTTATATTTGAAGAGTAATGCAATTTCATTATAACTACTTACGTCTTTTTATACAGTCAAAATGAATTCAAACAACTCCCAAAAATGTCAAATGGTTTTTGGAGGATGGAAAACTGTTTTGTCAAAAAAATGAACTTACACCACTTTCACATAAATTCATTCTCATATAAATTTTTGTTTATGTAGACACACAGTATAGAGAACATCACTTTTAAAAGTGTATATAATATGTATCTCGCGCATAAATTAAAATTATAAAACTAGTCATAAAAATAAATTGGGAAACAAAAAATAAAAGTGAAATGAATTTTGAACCAAAAAATTCATTATTTTACCACTTCACTTCATTATAAATGTGATTCCCATTAACAATCAAATAAAATTTTCATTATACTTTATTTCCATTTAATATTTTATATTGTATTTTTTCATTTTTGTTGTCCATTTTGCAATACAAAAACAAAAATTGAGTTTTTATTGAAGCATAACGATGCAATTTAAATTCAAAAAAAAAAAAAAAATGAACCACCATATGGAGTCTCTCACGGAAATTTTCATTTCGATTAAGAGCTATTTGTCACGACAATGATATAAGTATGTAATGTGCGGATTGTAAAGTACAAAAATACAAAAATGAAATGAAATGAAATTTTACAGTAAAATTATGGCAGTTACATATCGTATCATCGTACAAACTAAAAATTTATATTGAAAAGAAAATTTGAAGGCATATAAAAGCGGAAGAAGAAGAAGAAAAATACTAGTATTAACAGTGTACTTATATATATTAAAGAAAATTAAATAGAAATAAAATACAAACAAACAAATATTTATACGTCCTATTCTCGTATATGTATACTGAAAAGGAGATTACAACGAGTATATTTTTGATATTATACGAATACAATGATTGCAATAAGGGTACAATAATCTATTAAGAATGAGGGTGGTAAAATTATGAAAAACCTTTTGTAATTATTTGAATGCATTATTACATATAAATAAGATACTGCGAGCATATAATTTAATGCCTGAAACAGAAACAGCAATTCAATACAGTGCAATGCAATGTATACGTTCGCATAAGTACATTAGCATTTCATTCATTATTTAACTAAAAACTGAGTTGTGTTCACAAATCATTAGTTCGACGGGAGTTCTACGTTGTCATCGAACTGCAGCAGTTAGATAAGTTGCCCCATTTGCACCGTGAATCTGACTTCTTACAAATAGAACATGAATGCATTGCATATTGTATAGTCTCTGTAACAGAACTTTACCAAAACTAACTTGTACAAGTTGTACACATGAACACAGCCTATATATCCATCTGTCCAGATACATTTTACTTGTAATATTTACACGTGAATATTTTTTCGTTGTTTTCGTTACACTATTATTTTCATTTTTAAGTATACTACGTGTATAGTTACTTCCTTACCAATGTGTATTTAATGTCAGACTTTTACCATTATTATATAGCTTTTACTTTTATTATTATGACCACCACCATCAGATTAAATTTATTTTCATTTCACATTCACATTATTAAAATTATAGTTATATTTTATAATATGATAAATTTGCTGCTGGTTTTTCCTTACTTGTTGTATTTATTTGCTCCTTTTTTTTCCAAATGGTCATTATTTATATAAATGTATATATACACATGCATGCTATAGATAGTTATTTGGAAAATTTTTGTAATTGTACGAGACGAGTATGCAGGACCATGAATATGCATAGCACGATAGCACCATATATAATGTCTCCATAAAAGATTCTCTTCGTAACTATAAAAACACTGTACAGTACAACAATATAGAAAAATTTACGGATAAAATAAAATTTATATTTTTGCTGTCTGTATAAAGAATTCTTTCATTCATTTATACTTTCTTTTTATATTAAAAATATTTACTTATACTTACATTATGTGTGTACGACAGACGAGTACCTACGTAAATGTAGACACTCTTATTATGGAATATTTATACGGAAATTGTAGGTATAGTTTTAATCCAAAATGGAATTACAGAAGGAATGATGTATAAATATATGCATAGTATAAACAGAGCCAACAAAAGTCTATGTCGAGAAAATATTCGCATGCGATTGCAACGAATAATCAAAAAAAAAATAAAATGAAAATGAATAAAAAGTAAAATCAGAAAAGGTAACTAATGGATCCCATAAATGACGTTAATGTTTACCAAAAGTTTACTATACGACGAGTATTTTATATATGTATATACAGAGACAGAATACATGAAAACTATAGTTAATAATCAAATTACACTTTCAGCGCGCACCTATTTGCATGTCAACTATAAAAAAATTTTTTTCGAATATTATACTCCTAAGATTCACACACATGCACAAACTGCCTTGCACTGCAGGAGGAAAATATAATTTTTTGCTAACATTTACATTGCAACCAAAATAAGTATATGATTGCATTTACAAAATAATAGAGTACCTAGCTGTGGTACAATGAAGTATATTTTCTACTATATGCACATTTTGTATATCTCTGTTACTCGTGCAGTCGTACCTTCGGTTCATATATTACATTGTATAGTTGTGTACTTTTGGAGTTAAAAATGTTTGGCATAACACATAATAATATTTCTTTAAAAAAAAAAGTAATGAGTTGGTGGTTGGTAAATTGATAGTGGCGAAAAAAAAATGAAAAATCATCTCTATGTACTTTTCTTTTACTTTTTGTAAAGAGATTTATACGTTATTTTACGTGCATTAGCTAAATGCATTATAAAAATACACGAAATATGCACATATATGTAAATATGTAATTTAAACATGAAATTAAATTTTGAAATTCTTGCACATTACCATCCATATGCACATATCACACTGATATTGCGGATAATGAATGAAAACCCCATGATAGAGAAAATCTTAGAAATATTTTATCTCATTTGATATGATGTGTGTGTGTGTTTGTGTGCGTTTGGGTAAAATTTTTCATATGTGCACTCAATCATCTATATAATATATGGTAGATATTCTATATATACTTACAATGCTTCTTGTATGCATCTAAACAAAAAAGAAAATCATTGAAATTGCCGCCCGTCAATTATTTAAAGTCAAGTACTTGTCTATACCATTATAATAATAGTGCATTTATAAAATGATCATTACATGCATTCATAACATACCTATCTCGTGTACCTATATACATAAAAAATAATATAGTATATAATGTATGTATGTATGTACACATTTTAGATTATAAAGTGACGATAAAGTCAAAGGTTGAATTTTTGTATAATATTGCATGTCTAATTTAATAGGAACTGTCATCAGCCAACATTGATTTTTTCGTATTTTGTGAATGAAATGAAATACACCGCCATAACATAATCGCCGTCGTCGTCGCTGCCACCAAAATCATTTTTTTTGTTTTTTATTCCCATAAATTGTAAGTTTTTTTTTTCATACTTGTACACTTGTTATTCGAATATTTTGTTTATATTATGGGAGTATGTAATGTAAATTGGTGTTTGTAATGAATGGTGTTTTCATTTTATAAACAAAACATAGAGAATAAAATAATCATAATCGTAGGAGTGTTTGTTAATAAAGTGTTTGTTATAGATCATTGCACGATCGACAGTATAGTGTATACTAAACTACAGTACATTATTTTTAGTGATATATGAAAAACAAATTGAACACTAATTCAGATCAGAGAGTGGTGGTGCTGGTGATGCTGGTGAAGTCTGAGATGACGATTAACTAACAGGCAAGGGCAACTACTCGAGACGAGACTCGACTACTCGTCTCGTCTCGTACTGGTAGTTGTCGAAAATTTCAACACAATTTGACGTGCTTTGACTTTACATTGACTGAAACTGAATTACTACAACGATTACCACATTACCACCATCCTAATTTTATAATTTATTGACAGTTGATATTTTCGCTATTATTTGTGTGTTTTTTTTTTTTTGGATATTTCTTTTATTAGTTTTTCAAATTAGAAACAAAAATGATATGAGTGCGATAAAAAAAAAATTATAGCGAAGTGGATGATAATTTTAGTTCAGTATGTTATGTCCATTATATTATATAAAGCTATCTGCTGACACGATTATTTTTTTAAATGAAAATCGATAATTACACGAGGCGGCGGTGATTATCTTTTTAGTTGCAGTTGTAGATTAGATGGTACATAAAGTAGATACGTATAGATTCCATCTGATAATTTTGTTTCTCTCTCCTATAGCTTGTCGGTTTATCGGTTGTCATCGCATCGTTTCGTTGTTATGTATCTAAATGAAGTTTGACAATTAAAATTATCATCATCATCGATAATAAAATTTGTGTATAAGTACCAAATTTATATATAGGTACATATTTTTTTATTTCATTATGTCGTTGCGGTGTTGTTGTATCGTATCGAATGTGTATTCAAATTCAAATAAGAATTTCACAAGCGAAAGCTAACAATGAAAAAATCAAAAAAAAAATTAAATAAAAAAAAATGAAAAATTATAAAACTTGTCTTCGGTCTTCACATAAAGGTATTAAAATTAAAATTTATTAAATGCATTCATTCAGATATTTAACTGACTGACATACATACACAAGACGAGTACATACAGATGTACGTACAAGTATATGTAGTATACTCGCCGTATTTTACTACCGCAAAGAATTGATACGGTGGTGGAACTAAAAAAAAATAACCAAAAAAAATAAAACATTCGTGTATGTATGAATTTTTATATTTTTGTTTATTTGTTTATTTATCTGTTTGTTTATTGATAAAAAATTTTCTGTCAATATGTGTAATATATTCATACAGTCAAAACACGTTTATCGTGTTTTGTCAATAAAAAAAAAAAAAAATAATAAAATAAAATGGTAACAAAAGTGCTAACAGTCAACAACAATGAAATTTTTTTTTTCTAATTTGTTAGTATTTTAACGAATAAACTTGTATAGTTTCATTTTGATTTTTCACACATGTTTTTTATTATTGAAAAATGCAACATTTATAAGAAAATTTACTTAAAAAGCCATAGACAACGAACATTCATATGTACTCGTACTCGTACCGTACATACATAATAATCGAACATGTAAATAAAACGGAACAAAAAAAAATGAATGAATTCAGTTGAAAAAAACTAACACTGCAAATAATTTACATATGAGTGCTACCAGTACCGGATCACATATTACCACATATCTATTACTATTAACTAACCAGTAAAATTTGTACGCGATTTATTTCACAATTTCTTCACAATTCACATCATTTATGCAGAATGAGTGGTATACGTGTATAAAAAACATAAAAAAAATGAAAAATGACCAATTTATTTCAGTGAAATCTAGGACATCAAAAAAAAAAAAAAAAATTACAAATAATTTCTATTTCTATTTTGTTTATTTGTCTTTTTGTTACTATAAATTCTCGTCACGAAAATGTGGACGCAATTTTATGCATTAATTTGTTTGCTGAATGACAGAAGAATTTTATTAAATCTTTGCTTGGGGCACGACATTTTTTCCAAATTGACGTAAAAAACAAAGTAAAAATTTTGAAGTTCAAATCTGTCCAAAAAAAAAGAACGTAATCTTTCTATAGTTTGATCTTGGAATTTAGTCCTTTTTCTTGTTAATTTGTAGAACTCCCCTTAGATATTATTTTTATAGAAATCGAAAGTACATTTTTACGCAATCCCTTCAATTAAACTCCCCTATAAGAAAGGAGGAAGAATGTGCATAATATTGATTCATTTTTATATCATTAAATTGTAGAGAATTATTTTTCTTTTGTATCATTTATCCTTCTTTAATTGTATTCTGTATTCTAATAATGCTATAAAATTTTACATTTATTTTTAATATCCTTTCTTCAAATATTGCATTCGTCTTTACGTGAATTGAATTTTAGAAAAAGGAAACAGAAAAACAAAAAGGGGAATGATTATATACAATCACATAATATCCCTTGAGAATTAAGATTACGTAAGGACGATAACTCGGAACCAAAAGAAAAAATAAAATATAAAATGGAAATGATGAAATGATCCTGATATACTCGTATGTGTACAAATGCAATTACATGACAGCACGACACCAGCCCTTATCTTGTTTTTACATAATTGTGTGGATTTGATGGGTTTGAATTTTGTGTCTAATAATAATAATAAACGATAGAATTGCATGCCAACAAAAATGTTCCTGTACATGAAACATTTTTGCATCTAACATATTATACAGAAGCTAGAAAAAATCATAAATTGAACATGGATTTTTCCGTATATTTTCTTCTAAATTTTCATCATATTCGTCTGTATACGATATATTCTAACAATCCGCATATATCCTTGAATGATAAATTCATAGAATTACCTTATTTACCTTACTTAATTCATAGAATTCACCTAAATATAAGGTGAAATAGAAGGGAAATAATTCGCAAAAGAACCATTACCATCGATACTATTACACACGTATCCTTGTATTTGTGTTCTATGAAAGTAACAAATTGTCTGATTCATTATATGCACAAGCACACAGTAAAAAGTTTTTACATTACACCGTATTTTTTTTTTTTTTTCAAATTTATCTGAGTGTTTCTGCTTCTTCTATAAATTACCATCATGAACAGTCGACTGTACTTTATGTAACATTCCGTCCAGCTAAATGATGATGTAAAGGTAGGTAACTAAAGTTATCGTTTGCTTTGGCTCTATATATTGTGCGTGGAGTGCAATCGAAAAAAAAAATTGTTCAGGTAAAAAATATTCTGTCGAGCCTATTCTATATTACACCACCACTCGAAAAAAAATTTTTGTAAAATAAAAATAAAATAAAATAAAAAAAGCAGGGTGGTAGTTAATTGAGGTGTTACAGGATATCATTGTTGATGGAAACACATTCATATGCACCACTATGTATCTATACTACTGCTGCTGTTGTATATTCCATATGGATTGCATGCCAGTACAGTTCAGTAACCTTTTAACAATACCATCATGTGTGTAATTGTTATGAGTTACAGGAAATTTCTATCGTTCTTCAATGCGATAGAAAATTGTGCTGTACAATGGGGTTTCTTTAAGGCAGTAATGTATACTGAAAGTAGTGGAAATTGGTAACTTTTGGCATCAAAAGAAACATGATTTAATTCTGTGGCAAGCAGTCGATATTCACTTTGGTACCACAAAAATTTTAACTATGTTATCCGGTTTCCTTCAAATTTTGACATATTTTGAAAGGATTTTTTAGGAATTTTTTACCCCCGAAATATTTCAACTTAAAATTCAATGAAAAGGGTAGGGTGTCCATAATTTCTGAAAAATTTACAAGAATTCATTTGGAATTTTTTTAACTGAAAATATATGATTTTCATTGTAATTTTTGTATAATTTTTTATCATTTCCTTGGCTACATTCCCCTCTTAATAAACTGCATTGTATATTGTATTTTGTTCGATTCTATTCGAAAAATAATGCCGATAAAAAATGTGTTTAGTTTCTAAAAATGTTTGATATTCCCGCATATACCGGGTACGAGGTTACGAGTTACATATTATATTCATGAAGAGGCTATAAGTGGCTATAGTGTGTAGTTGGAAAGTAATTACCACATGCAGTAGGGCATATATCGTACACTGTATTAACATTTGCACACCTTTAATTTATATATTTTTTTTTTCTTTTCTACGATTAAATGTATATAGATTATCTCTATACGTAAATTATTATTTGTAAGGATTTCCATGCATTTACATAAAAAATTTATTCACGTAATTAATTTTACTCTGTATGAAGTCTCACTATAAATAATGTGTGTACTCTAAATACGGACACATTAAAAAATAAGGATTTTTTTTTATACAGACAAAACAAGAAGAAGAAGAAAAAATGATATTGAATACAAAATTTTCAAATTAAAATTAAATGAGTGGGTGAATGAAAAAAAAATATGTATATAAATAAATAAGGATTTATATTTGAATTTGTATTTACAATATATTCTTGAATTAAAAACGAAACGAAACAGAGAAAAGAATTATTGCAGATATTAGCTGAAGAATTAAATTAAATTTTTCGTGATATATTTTGTAGGTTGTAAAATACGAGTATTTTTATGTGTACGAATCAATGCAAAATGTGCCTTTTTTATTATTCAATTTTTTCCACCTACATACAAACGTACGAGTATATAATGGTTTTACAATGTATAGTATACAAGAAAATCTGTTTACACCTGCAAAAATTATTTGTTCAATAATCAGCCAACTGTGTAAACTATCGTTACTATAATCCAATATAATGCACGAGTATTATATTGGGAACTAATTAAATCTACACAATTTTTCGATATTTTTATGCATTGCACATACATACTACTAATTTGTATGTAGATGTAAGTGCATAAGGTTGTCTATCTATACGATTTGAAGAAAGAACAAATAGCCCCTGTTCATAACAATTCAGTTCAGTATTTTCCAGAACACAAAAAAAAAAATTAAAAAATTAAAGAAAATTACTCTGTAGGTAGATAATGTACATAACATAAAATTAATTGATACGAGATTTTTTTTTTTTTTTTGGTTTTCATTTTGTTGCTGACATTTCAATTCTTTTTTTTTTTTTCTTAAGTCGTTATTCGCTAAATATTACGTTTTATGGTTTTATTTTACACTCAGCATAAGTTCACGTACATATGTACGTATACATACTTTAATTCCAGGCATTTTATAAGGTATTTATGTACACTGATTTGTGTACACATAAATATAATCCATCATATCTATAAGTATGTATATAATATGTACAGATGAAAATATGTACAATATATGCTCGTTCATTACATTTTATATAAAAATGTATCAGCTAAGCAGCATAAATATTTTTCAATAGATCAGCAGGTATAATGGTAGCGGTATTATCATCAGTATATATTATTACTCGTATGTAATTTAACGTGTACATAATACTCAAATTAATCCGATGACCTAAATTTTGAACTTTTATGCCTTGTTTTTTTTATATATTCTGTTCAATATGTCTTATTTTTTTTGCCTTTTTTTTCTTTTACTTTTTTTTTTTTAAATCATTTCTTTTGTGATTTTTGTTTTTGTGTACATGTATTTTTGTTTTTTTTTTTTTTTTTTTGCAAAAATCCGTGTGATTCATTTTGTTCTTTTTTTGACGTCTCATATTGCACTCAACAAATAATGCATTTTTTGTTTTTACTTTTTTGTCTTTCTTCAATTGCATATTAGAGGTACTTGTATAGATGCATTATGTATACGTGAATGTGTATCAAAGTATTTAATGTATCTATAGATACTACTATGCTTTTTATATGTTAATTTATTTAATGTGAAAATATGCATAAAATACAATAATCCCCAGAGACTATTTACAATACACACGGAGACAATAGGTCACAAAAAGAAAGAGAAAAAAAAAATAAAATAATATAATACTCTATAAATCCGTACAGTGAGTTGCATAACTATTGGTACATCAGATAATTTTAGAAGAAAATGTTCATCTATAGGTAACCTTTTTTTTTGTTATTTTTACAATTCCCAAGCTCTTTCGCCCAGCAATCTGGTACTCATTTGGGAGTAATGAACGTTGGAAATAGGCAATGAGAAATTCAAAATTATTTTTCTTATTTTTGCCTTGAGCCGGAAACAAGAATCGAACCTTGAGGACTTAGTAGAGAACAAAATGCGATTCAAAAAATTTACATAAAGATTTTCTTCTCAAAATGTCTGATGTGCAAAATACTTATGGAAGTCACCGTACATACATATCGTTGTCATATATTGTGTACTTGGTACTATAAATACAGTTGATTTTATTGCATTTGTAATTGCAATATGTGTATATATGTAGCTTCTTTTTGTATTTTGCAAATTTTTTTTTATTTATTTGTTTGCCATTTTTTTTCCTTTTTACTTTACAAATTGACATTTACCCTTTTAACACGAACTTTATAAGTTAACAGTATAAGCTGTAGAAAAAAAAACAACAAGATTTTTTTTTCTTTCTTTTGAATCATTTTCTTTTTATGTTTTTTTTTTCCAAATTTTTTTTTTTTTTTTCATTTTCTTTAAAGTTTTGTTTTTTGCATTTCAAGCAATTCACTGACTTTAGAGGGTACACTGTGTAGTATACACATATTTTCTTGTGATTATTTTTTTTAACTTAATAACTTTTTTTATTTTTATTTTTACATGCTTTTTGCATTCATATTCATGATTCATATATGCACATTTATATCCATCCATGCATGCATATTCCAACACATAGATATATGTACATTAATACTCGTATGTGTGTACGTGTCAAATTTTCTTTTTTTTCAGTTTAATTTCTTTACAATCATTTTTTTTTTTGATTTTCTTTTTTTTTCATGTGTACGTACATATTTATGTATTTCCGCTACAATTATTTTTTTTAAATGAAACTTGAGCACGAAATTTACAACAAAAAAAAAATCAAAAAAATATTTACACATGTAGATTTCTCCATTTTAAAAGAAAAAAATGTAACATCAGTGTCAGAGCATGTATCTGGTTTACTACGTGTGTGTGTGTTTTACTACTCGTATATGGTACAGTTCCTATGAATTGCATGCACTTTATGTATGTATATGCGTATTATCTATAATTTACAATTCACACAAAATTTTATGCGTTTTAAATTTCAAAAATTTTACGAAAAATGTTTTTATTCTTTCAATGTTTTTCCTCATATTTTTGCTGAAATTTTTTTTTTTTGTTTTTGCCTCTCAATTTTTCAAAGTGATTGTGTTTACAATATGAGTTTAATTTTGAAAAAAAAAAGAAAATTGTGGTTATCTTTTTGTTTGATTTTCTTTCTCTTATAATTTATGTACCTTTTTATATTTTTCAAAAAATTATTTTCACGAACGTATACACAATTTGTGTACATGCAATTATGTGTGCCCAATAATTAAAGTCGACTTCACACTATAAATGATTTCCCACATACGATTTGCATACAAGTTTTTCATTAAAGTTTCTAGCTATATAGTCTTTAATAACCTGAATAAATATTATGGTGTGTTCACAAATTCAAGCTCGTCGCAATAAAGTTTTTTATACATACAAGTTTCATAATGCAGATTCAAGCTTGCCAATACAGAAGTTCAAAAGATATCAAGCTTGCAAGATAATTTGCGTGAGTTCAGTAAGTATTTTCAAATACCTGCTCTCTGCTCTCAAAAAATAAGAGAAATGTATTGTGAGTTCATTTTCATACATTTACACTTTCTATTCTTACCTACAAGATAGTTTATGTCTAAAGCAAGACCCTAAATAGACGTGACGGCAAGAAATAAATTAAACGAACGTAAATACTTGTTTCGTCAGTTTGACAACTTGCCCTAAACCTAAATAGAAACGATTCGAAATAAGTATTGAGTAGAAACGAATAGAAATGTGTATGAAACGAGTAGAAACGATAAAATGTACGACCGCTATCCCCATACTATCCGTTTTCGTCTCGTTTATTTAAACTTATCGAAATTGAACGAACTTAAGAATACGTCCATTTAGAATAGTTCTACGTACCACAGTACTATCGTATGTATCGTTTCGTTTCGTTTCGTTTCGTCACGTCTATTTAGGTTATAGCTTAAGTGAGATTTGAATTTATTAAAGTGTTCTACGTACTTAGTTAAAGACGGTGAATTATTTTTTCAAATTTTTCTATAAAAAGTCCATTCTAATGCTTACAGTTGACATATACAACAGATCATATAGTGTATAGGAACCTTAAGTTTAGTGAAATGTAAGTAGTTAATGAGCATCAAAAATTAAATTTATTGATGATGATAGAATTATATACGACGACGAGTAGAAACATAAAAATATAATTAATGAACGCAATCAACGAAAAATTAAGTATTTTTCTACATGCGAATATTTTTTTGTATAAAAAGAATTTAAGAAAATTTATTAAAAAATTTTCTGAACTTTCTTTTTTCGTTGTTTTCTTTTTCCATTAATTTCATTTCTCTTTTTTGTCGAAAAATTTGCTTTGTTATCAAGAAGATTACTCATTAAAATTTTGACTATAGATGACGTCTATATATAGGTTCCAATGTAAAATCAAAATATTAAAAATAGAATTTGTCTTATGTACGCAAAAAAATTTATTACACGTACACGTATATGTATCCCCTAATTAATTTGATGAAATCATCTGCTGACGATATCCCGATCATCATATAAAAGTAAACAATCATAATTAAGTGAAAATAAAAAATCAAAAAAAAATGTTTAGACATAAAAACACAGTAAGTAGGTATAATGCCGTATTACCGTGAAACGTAAAACATAGCAAAATCTTTAATTTATGATTATAAAGTACATTGTGTCGTCGCATCTAGAAACTTTTATTAATTAATGAAAAACAAAAATAAAAAAGATAAAAATTAAATCAAATTACTAACAAAGCAATTAGTATTATATTAATTTCCGGTGAATATTTATATTCTATAGAATGAATTAAGATAACTTTGCATCATATATACGTATACTCGTATCTCACATATATTGTACTCGGTATATGGATTGTAGATAAAATGAATAATAATAATACGATGTATATATGGATACGGGTACACTGGGAATGATAGATGCATAAAAGAAGCGAGTAAAGCGACCATATTGTATCTGTGTGCAATTTCACATTGTAATTATTATTATTTTTTCTTCTTATCCCTCATTTTTGATCAATTCATTTTGTATTACATTGTTGATGTTTTCTTGAATTTAATTTAGTTTTTGCTTTTTTTTTTCATGATAATAAATGATAAGTGTCCGGATATAAATTATTTTTTACTTATAACAATATTTAATGATTAACAGTCATAACTAATATCCGTTCTGTTTCTGTATGCTTATTCTATATACATATATACTGAAGATAAATGAGTGTACATCTACTTTGGTTTTATTATCTATTTTTTTTTATTATTTTTTTTTAAACATTCAACTTTTAGATTTTTTGTTTGTTTTTTTTTTTTTACATTTTTTCAGACTCTTTTATTTTTATTTATGTTTTTAATTTATTTTTATTATGATTCAATGCATATATACGAGAGTGAATATATATTTTTGTTGATTCAGCATTTCAATTCAATTCAATTCAATATCCTTTTTTAGTTACATTCATCACTTATCGCAGCATCGAAATTACTTTTTGTAATTTTTATTTTTAATTCATTTAATTTATTTTTTGTATCTAACCATTATCTATCTGTCTGTAATGCACGTACGAATGAATATACATAAAATAACATAGGTACATTATATATATACACTCCTTGTATGTATCTTGTACAGTGTTTATGTATGAGAAATGTGTGTATAATGTATAAATGCAATGCCGCGAATGAAGCATTAAAAATGAATTTGAAATTAAGAAGGCGCCTTATACTCTTCTTCTTCTTCTTCTTATACTTACGTACACAACATATTCGATGAATGCGCTTTTAATATAAAACGTAAACAATTGGCACATTGTAGAAAAACGATTAAAATATTTATTCGGTTTTTTATCTTTTTTTTTTTTTTAATTTTCTACGTTTTATAGATATATGTATAGTACGTACAAGAATGAGAGTCGAATGGAATATGTAAGATAAAAATTTTTCATTTTAATTTTTTTTTTTCTTTTTTTAAACAAAATAATTGCATACAAAAGAATTCTGAATGCGTACATATACATATATGAATAAAAATTTTGATAAAAGAAAAAAAAAAAGAAATCAGTTTACACAAAAAATTAAAAAAAATAAAATCAAAATAAAAATGAAAGCAAAACATTTAAAATTGAAAAGAAAAAGGATTGAAGAATTTTGGTTTGGTTAGTCGGTTAGTTGGTTGGTTAATACGAGGTACAAGTCTTAGATTGATTTGACTAAAAATCTTTTCCTCTGAATTCTGATGACGAGATGTATACACAAGTACAGCACCAGCACAACAAATCATGTTTTCATTTAAAAAAAAAAAATTTATGATGATGATGATGGTGGCTTTAAAAATACATCCGAGACAGAAGAGATATGTACCAATGGTACCAACCATATGTACAGTGTTGTATACTATAGTAACCAACCAATAAACAAACAAAAATAACTACAAAACACAATAATATAAAAATTTTCCGTCAAGTGGAAACTTTAAATTAATTTTAATTTTTATTTTATTTTTGGTGCAATTTTGCAATCTAATAAACTCTTCTTTCTCTTTTTTTTTTGCACATTATACAGCAACAACAGCTTTAGTATTTTTCATTTTCAGACAAGACTGTACTGACTGGTACACTGTCTCTGTTGTTTGTTGTCTCGTCTATACAAACCGTCATCCATCCAGTATCCAAACAATCAAACAACCAAACAACAATCATAGAGACTTTACAACATGCCTGAGAATTTCATTTTTCATTTTTTTTTATTTGTCTCTCTTTTATTGTTGAATTATGTGAACATTTTTTTTTGAAAATGGAAAAATTTAAAAATTGAAAAAAAAAAAAATAATTTTTTTAAATTTAAATTTAAAATCTTAGATCTTGACTGGCTTGGCTTGTAGTCGTTTGTATTATTTTTTGATTTTAGTGATCTACAGCTACAACTACTTACATACTTTGCTCAATGATAATTATGATGATGAAGATGACGACTACTAAAATGTGTATAAATGTACATTGTATTGTAGACGACTACGAGACGAGTACATAATGTCGTCTGCCTGCATCAGGCTGTTCTTGATCAGTGTTGATCTTATTTAGAAAATTAAAACGAAAGATGTAATGTATTTAAGATTTATGCATCCTTTATTTTAAAAGTCTACATTTAAAGTGGGTACTAATGTACACAAAGGATTTGTGTATATGATAGAACAGACAGAAGTCATGGTTACAATACGAATTTTAAAAAAAAAGAAAGAAAAATGATTTAAATTGATATTTTTAAAAGATAAAAAATTGCATAAATACAACACTTTCATCATGAAAAATAATAATAAATAATTTCTACAATAAATTAATTTTATTTTTTATTGCTAATTAATTTCATAGACTTAAATGTAAAACTACGCATCATTCATATATCACTAAAACACGGGCGCCAAATCTCGGGGCCGCGAATTAGTACAGAATGAAAGTCACATAAGTATATATACTAACTTTTAGAAAAGTAATTTTACAAATCACAGTAAAAAAAAAATATTCTATGCGAAAATTTTCTCTTAAAATAAATAACCTATAAAAATGTATTGTCCTATAAATTTTCATGTGTAAACAAAAATGGTCATTTAAACTCTTGAGTATATTTGAGATCCAGAAAGAGAAATGGGAAGATACGCGAGCATACGCGAGTAATAGTTTCTCTTCTTGTGTTGTTTTCTTGTGCATATTAGAGGTACTGCAATAATAAATTTCCAGCTTAGATGGCGAAAAGTTTAGAAGTATACGCCGCCGCTGTCCACATTATGTACGTACCTATATTATCACACATCACTAATTAAAAATTACATTTTTCTTTTAAACAAATCAGAAGAAGATGGAGAAAAAATCAAAACCGATAAAAATTTAAATTCAATTATAAACTCGTATTTTTGTCTACAAATATGAAATACTTTACGGCTTTAGTTGTCTTCTCTTAATAAATTTATTATTCAATCATGCCCTTTCATAAGTTGGTACGTATATTTATAAATAGGCGAAAGATGACAAAAACAAAACCTAATATCAATCATTTCAACTTTATAAAAATTTATATATCAGATACAGGCGTACAGCCGTTCAGGTACAGACATAGAAAAGAGAATCATTTAAGGATAAGACCAGACACGTTTGATTGGCCTATCCATATAAATAGCAAACAAGTAGAATCTATGTAACATCTATTTATCCAACTACTAAATTATATTTCTTATAAGTACTTGTATTAGGTACATCTATGTCGATATCTCATCATATAGTATGTGTGTATATTGACAAAATGCGACAATATGTGCCAATATCATAATAATGTATTCGAAACAACATGATGTTGATGTGATACTATAAATGGTAAAATCAATAATTAAATTATCATCGAATAAACTCTAAAATGAAGTTAAAATAAAAATTATTGATAAAATCCAAATTAAATTGCACATTAATAATGATCACTTTTTTTTTCTTATTTGTAGAATTTCAAAGGAAAAAAAAAAAACAAAACCAAATGCGAATTAATGAATTAAAAAAATAAATTTGAAAACTAGGTTTCTTGTCTGCATATAGGTATATGTGATGTGCTAATAAAAATTGTGATTTTTCTTTTGATTTTCTATCTTGTTATATCGAAACATGTGTACGTAGCCCATTCTATAATTAACTATATGTGCCATCAGATAGCACGAATACAAGTTATCTCAATAATACCATGGTATAATAGAGTAAATGAAGGTATATATCAGTTAATTTATAAGAAAGAAAGTGACTGTTGTTCGACAAGCTAAAAACAAAATATTTCGAACAAATTCTATCATTTTTTTAAACTGATTTTAATATCATTAGCTCTTTTCATTCATGAGTAAAATACATTTTCTCTTTATACTTGTTTTGCACTACACACCATTAGAATAAGTATACGAGAAACAGGAAAAGAGAAAAAATTTCTTCTTTTTTTTTACTTCCCCTGCATTCCACTCAAGAAAAAGTATACAAGAAACAGCAAACAGCAAGAGACAGTAGTAAGTAGTAGAGTAGGTAGTAGCAATAAGGTTGTTGTCAGCTAACTATAGTGCGATTACGATACGATATACGCTGCTAGTGGTAGTACCTGAAACTGAAACCTGACATACCAATACCATGCACTCACTCGTATTTTCACTTGATTTTCTCTTTTTACTTGCTTTGCAAGGAGGAAACAGCAAGTAGTAGCAATGAGCTTATTGTTATTGGTATCTAACCATAGGCTAGTAGTGTCTTGCATACCATGCACTCGTATTTTGATTTATAAAAAATTGCACTTTTTTCTTTATAAACAAATTTCACGAAGTTTTGCTTTTTTTAACGAAAGGTGTATACTTTTTAACTGTCATTGAGTGTTACATATAATGTGCACCTTTCATTTCATATCACAGAAAGATACCAATTAATTCACTACTCGTCGTACTATTAATCGGTTTTGTTCTGTTTTTTCTAAGGTTTTTTTAGTTTTTTTTTTTAATTTCTGATCTTTGTTTTCTTTCTTTTTTTGTATTTGTCTCATTAAAATGATAACTACTTTTATATATATGAAATGTGCTTATATTGACATACATAGGTAGGTACATGGGTGTACATATATACGTGCACTAACTTTATCATACACATTCATTTATGTACACATATCCAGGTAGATATCTAAATATGTACATATACGTATATACGATTATTATCATTCCTCTAATGTGTATTCTTTTAAAACACATTATAATGTCTGGAATGCGGTTTGCCATTATAAATAAACTTGTTCTATGTTGAAATTTATTTAGTTTTTCTTTTCTTCAATAAAATAAAAAAACAAAAAAAATAAATAAAAATCGAATCGAATGATACGTTACACCGATTTACCTATAAATGCTAAATGATATGATGTAGAAGATAAAAGAAGATACGATATACCTAATAATAATTATAGGTGTATTTTTCTCTTCGGGATAAATAATATTTTTTCCTATTTCTCTTTTTTCGAGCGCTCACAAATTAATCCGAATCCGAATGCATTCATATCCAGAAGAGAAATATAAAACATGTACGCAGATTTTACATCACGAATTCAGGATCAGAGTGAAATGAGAATAAAATTATTTTATATTTTTTATGAAATTGATCACTAATTTCATTATATCCTCGTATGATGATGTGATGATGTGTAACAGTTTTCATCATGTTTCGATCATGTCAAATTTAAATATAATCTGAATCTGACTGAATCTGTGATGAAAATATGATTTTAGGTCGATAGTGATATTGATGAGTGAGTGAATATTCAACATTAAATGAAACTATAAAGAAAGAAAATTTCTAAAATTGAATTAATCTTCATAAATGATGGTCTTTTTGTTACCTATACTACACACATAATAATTACATGCAATGCACTGATGCACTGCATTGCAATTTATTGTACATATAAATGATTATGATGTGCGAATATTTATTGTATACATACTCGTATATAGGCACACATATAATCGTGATATTAATCGCAATATTCTTTTATCTATACTTATACATTTTTGTTGATGCATTCAACAATATCATCTCTATCGTTGAATTAACTCCTAAAAATAAATAAAAATAAATTTCATGAACATGAGACGACGAGTACAATAATAGCATCAAAAAGTAATCCTTATATATTTTTACATTTTTATCTTTATATCACAAATCACACATACGCTGCACATACATATACGAATCTGTGCATATGATTATTATATGCATTTAAACGATTGTAAAAAAAAAAAGCTCTTCTGGAAAGACTTTTCTTCCTTTTTTCGTCTGCCATAAAGATTCAAAAACAACGATCACATTGAAATAATTTATATGATGAGGAGCCATCTACGAAAAAGAAAGAAAAAATTGTATTTAGTACAGCTATATTGCTCTACACAGTCATAATTTATAATTTTTCACATTTTCTCTTATAATATCACATCAACACAGAATCAGATATGAATGTGTATTGTATGGAGGATATTTGTTTTTGTATATAAAATTTATACACTTTAGATCCAAACTTAGAGATTCAAATTCAAAAACTCATTCATGATATTTAATATAAAAATAATTTATGTGTACGTGAAAGATATTAAGAAATAATATATGAAGAAGAAGGAAACCAAGAAGAAAAACATTAAAATAAATTAATGGGTATTATTCGATCAAATCAAAACTGATTTTATCATCGCAGCAAACGAAAGCTAAAAAAGATTTATTTTATTTTTAATTTTTTTTTTTTATAAAAAATAGCACATGAAATATAAATTTAAGTATCTATACATATATACAAATATTGTATCTGTCTTTCGTCTCTTTCACCTCATCTATTAGTGGGTTCATAAATATAAAACTTCTTTGGAAAAAAATAAATAAAAAGGAACAAAACGGAAAAATCAAATAAATGGAAACACGAAAATAAAAAATCAACAAAATCGGTATAACAGCATAACGCAACAGTATACTCGTATTTTGGCAATATATGAACTGAAAAAAAATTTATAAACAAAAACAAATTATTTAACTCACAAATTTCATTAAATTGGATCATTGAATCTTCGAATATTACGTCGTAGTGTGCGAGTTTGTATACTTATGTCCGTGTATGTATAATATGGATCATTGACCATAATAATAAATTGACTACAAATTTGTTATTTACAATATTTTTTTTTTCTCTTTCTCTCTCTCTTTATATATAAATCGTAAATTCTTTTTAATAATTTTTAAATGATTTTGCTTTAATTTTGATTAATATGAATTTGGTTAGCAATATGAAAAAAAATCGAAATAAATATAAAATGATCAAACAAAAAAAAAAAACAAACTACAGCCAGCGAAACCATTTTATATTATGTGTAGTAGCTGGTACTGGTACACGATCAATAACCTTCTTCTTTAAAACACGTATATAACCATAACGTCAGTGTGTATTGTTGATGTTTATTTTCTTCTTCATTTTATATACATATATGTATTTTCTGTTCGTTTTCTAATTAAATTAAAAAATTATTTATTAGTATGAATTTGAGCCATCATAAATTATTAGAGTAAATGTCGTGCTCGTGCGTGGTCAAAAAAATTAAAAAAAAAAAAGAGATGAAGATCATTGAAGATCAATGACTACTACTACTACTAGGTGCTACTTAACAGTCAATTAAATTCAATTCCTTTGCCCTGCTTCTCTGCATATACATAATGTGTAAATTTGTATATATATACGTATATAGGGTTTAACAATTACAAAATGATTTATTTATTTCTATTATGTATATCAAAATGGATTCTGTTTGCATGTATGTGTCTACGAATAAATTATTGAATTTATCAAATGTACACATGTAATACAAATTTTATTTTTCTGATTATATACCGAATATTATGTACAAGTACCTTGTATTCTATGTATGTATGTATTTCTTTTGACAAATTTCATTAATCTTAATGCGCCCACATAAAATTAAATATTTTACTTGTTATATAGTATAGTCTACCTAACAATAATGATAATTATGCTTACAAGAAAAATGTTTTCTTCAAGAAAAAAAAACGAGACTACAAACAAAATTTGTAGTTTCAGGAATTACAGTTTGATTTAATTCAATTTTTATTTGTTATGATTTTTTTTTAATGTCAAAATATTAGTTTGATTCATATTCTGTGTAATAAAGAGCTGAAACGAGTGGAAGTCATTTTAAAATTGATAGAAATTTGTCATTGTAAAAATAGTAAAAAAAATTAATATAAGAAGAGGAAACGAAATCAAACGAAATGATTTCGATATGCACTGAAAATTGATGCTTATGAAAATAGGCTGTGTTCAAACGTGTCAGTTGATCATTGATGATTCTCGACTCTCTTCAAATCTTCGATTATTTTATTATTTGTCTCTGCATTACATATAATATATATCAATAAACCATTGGAGTCAATTGTTTTGAGGAACTGCACGTTCTGCTCAATAAATGTCACAATTTTGACACAAATTCCAAAATCAAACGATTGATCTTATTGATGGCAGTAAAATGCAATGCCGAGCAGATATTTATCGTCCGCATACTGCAGGTAACATCACCGAACGCAGCCATAATTTAATGAAAAAGTGAAATACATATGTATATACGGTAATTCTTTTACGTTACTTTCCATAAGAAAGAAAATAAAACATGCATTGATGAACATTGCTCTATCCTCTTAACACTGCTATAAAAGGCATTTTTTTTTCAAGGATGAGCGTCTAATCTTTAATCTTTACAGAATTTGATTGAATGGGGAAAAGTTTTACATTTTATCAAAAATATATGATGTCAAGTATTATGTTTGTATGGTTGGAGAGAAAAAAAAAATTATAAGTCTAACAATTGAAATGAAAATGAAAACTGTGTGACTGACAATAAGATTATTTTTCTCAGAGTTTTAAAATATACATACAATCAAATCACAACACGAGTACATTTATATAAATATGAAAAAATAATGATCTTAAATAATTTTATTGTGAATTCTTTTATTTGATTTTATTTTATTTTATATTTTTCTCATATTTTTTATCATTATTTATTTAAAAACATTTTTCATATTTTCTATGAATGGTAGTATATACATTTATATAAAGTACATAAAAGATAAATATTATAAATCCAAAAATTGTATCTTTTTAAATAAATTTATTTAAATAAAATACATATTTTGTACATGGTACATATCAATATCAGCAGTATCATAAAATATCCTACGCAAAATTTCTTTATTTCTATTATACACATACATACATATATAAACAGTTTTCAAGATAAATAATAAAATTAAAATAAAATAAAACACCAAAATAAATATAAATAAAATCAAAAAATATACAAAATGTGCATATATTGTACATAGTGACGTTAATAAATCGTAGGACAATCATGTAAATGTATGAAATTGTACTTTGTTCCATGATTTATACCGTAGACAGACGCGAAATTAAATCAAAAATCATTCTTTCAATTTTCATTCGTGTAAATGATAATTTAAAAACTCCCCAACAACACAGCAATATTTGAATGCGATCATTTTGGCTGTCATATATTTTTAATTTTTGTTTTCAATTTTAGTTTTCAAGCTATTATAATCTGCATATTGTGGTTTTTGTTGTTTGACATTTTTTTTTTCACCACTGATAGAAATTTCCAATTTACTTATCCTCTTCGTCGTTGAATTAAATTCTTCAAACTTTATTCGAACTTCATTTGAACTTCTTTCGAACTTACTTCAATATGAAGTTTGAATGAAAATGTAATGATCATTTTAACTTTATTTGGGATTGGGAGTGACGACAAATGGCAAAAGAATGATCATTCGCAACGAATTATCATTAATTTGTTGCCGTTTGTCTATCATATTATTTGAAGCACTGAATGTATTATACATAGATATTTAAATACACCCATAATATTTATTAAAATTTTTTTTATAAATTATTATTAATAATCATAAATAATATATAAATGTATATATTTTTGTTTGTTTTATATTTGAATATAATATGTACATACGAATATTTTTATCCTTTTCAATTTCTTAATAAATTATTTTGTTTCATACACAGATGTATAGTAATAGTAATGAATTTTATCTATCAGTTAATACTATCAGAAATTATATCAAATCAAAATAAATACATTTTTCTTGATAAAAAAAAAAAAAATAAAATAAAAATAACAACAGTTTAGTGGTGGTAGTAGTAGTAGAGTAGTATAGTGCCCAGCCAGTGTTTATGATGTATTATAGTTCCTAATATTGTCCTCCTATATAAGTAGATACCTACTTACATAAATTTGTATCGCGGTATACATATTTAAAAATAAAAATTTTGTAATAAATTTTACTTGTACGTACATTATGTACATTATGTACCTACTTAAAATGATTGTAAGACAGACGTGTATACAATATCTACTGTTACTATTCTACATATTTTTGTACAAATGCATGTAAAAAGATACTATTACTAACTACTGTGTATAATTATGTCATAATTTTTCATTTGATTTTCTTATGAAATGATCACCTATAATAAATTTACTTGCTTCCTATAACAACTTACAATATGTAGTTGCATATACATATGTGAATACGTATACTAGGATATCATTTGAAATAAAATCAAAACTACAAAACACCAAAAAAAAATTCACCACGATATGTACACTACACAAAAAAAAAGCCACATTTAAATAAATGAGGAAAAAAAATTCCATAAAATCATGTGACAGTATCTACATACATATGTACATACATACTAGTAAAAATGAATGTGCATCGTTACAAATTTGATTATTATATAAAATGCCACTGAATTTTAAATAGTCAAGTTACCACAATGAGGAGAACTATGCACAGTATGGTACATATTATGAATAAGTTTATTATTGTTTTCAATTACCTCCAATATAATCACAGCATAGGTAATCATTTGTTATATATCCATCCATTTATCTATGAGTATGTATTTATATTTATAAATATTTTGCTATTCAAAAATACATAACATACATTCATTTTCCATTTACTATACTGTAAATATATGTAGGTATGCATATATGGGGATGTGTGTGATTGGATCTCGGATCTTTTTTTATTTGATTAAATTTTCGTTATTTTGTAGTCTGTATATATAGTCAGTCTTTTATTCGTGTTTTTACTCTTCAGATAGGTATTTTTATTTTCTTTTTACTTTGAAAAAAAATATATATATTACTAATACTATACATAACAGTAAAATAAAAATTACATCCAATCACATATATAAACGTTGTTTAGAAATTATATTATATAATTTGTAATCATGTAAAAATTGTGACAGTAGTATGTACATAATAACATCTCCAGATCAGCCAATATTATACTATTATTATGTTTTGTTTGTTTTCTTTCTATCATTTATTTTTTTTATTTTATTTTGATTACAAATGAAAGAAAAATATGTGTTATGAAAAATAGCTAGTTGTCGTTTATATTATGGCAATAAAATATATGAAATTTTTGAGCATATATCTACATAGACATTATTTTTATATGTGAAATAGATAATATTACGTATTATAGATATTAGATCAGTTATAATATGGGAAAGATATTAAATGGAATAAGGTATATAATACTACATGAGATCTTCACAGATATAATGTATGATATATGTGCATACGAGTACACACATACGTAATATATCTGAGCAAGTTAACCATAACCGTTTAGTATTATAGGAAAGAAAATGATTTTGTTTTTTTTGTTTTTTTTTTTTTTTTTCTGAACGACAAAACCCAACAGATATTCGAGTAGGTAATGTAGATAAAGTATATATGAGGAGACATGAATATAACATCTACAAGGTGTTTTTCCTATCAAAATACATAATTAAATGGAAGCCAAGAAATAATATGAATATCAGTTCATTATATGTAGTAAAAAATTATGTAATCGAAGCTACAACAATAACGACAAATGAAATTTTCATGAAATTCATGTTTAAATTTTGAAAAGAAAAAAAATAAAAAAAAAAAAAAAAACTCGATCACTGTTCCACACTTACCCCCTGTTCCAAATAATTTTTTACCGATACACGTATGTAAATGTATGTATGTTGTATGTAGATGAAGAAAAATAAATATAATTATGATTATTACTTGTATATAAAGTAACAATAATATACCAGCACCAGCTACTTATTGACGATCATTTAATATTTATTTATTTTTTTAAAAACATGATCAGTTTTCTGATACGTATATGTAGACATATTTACAATGAGACATGCTAGTATTACTTACTTGGATACAATACAATACTGAATACTTACATAATGATACAATTTAAATTATTATTTTATTGTTATAAAGAAGCATATTACATTTATATGACATGTGTGTGTAACATTATATAGGTATATATACATTTATATAAATGATTATACGATCGTACATACATTTTCTCGTATACATATTATGTATAGATTTACCGCATAATATGAAATCGCTTCACAAATATTCAAAATAATAATTTTTAAAAGTACATTTTCAATTACATATTATTATTATTATTGTTCTTATTATTATTATCAGTTTTCTCTATAGTAGTGAAAGATAGAAAAAACTCTACACGAAATATAATACATTTGATATCTATTTGGGTGATCCAAATCCAATAGATCTTAGTATGTATGTAGTATGTTACGCTTACAAGATTAAAAGCAATTATACATGGTCATAAAAATAAGTAAGTGGGTATGTTACTTTTTTTTGTTAACAATCTACAATCTGTATGTACGAGCAAGTAGTATGTATGTAATGAAGATCAGCTATTAAAAAAAAAAAAATAGTAAATTTCATATGATCGTTTTGTCAATTCACTTATAAATACGTATAGCGTATATTAAAAGTAGGTGAGTACGAGCATATTACCTTACCTTTCATCAACTAATCATATAATACAGTATTTAGTATCGATCTATAGATAGATCTATAGTATCTTAATGCGGACAAGAGAAACTATACTATATGACTATATATACAATGTGTGCTGTTATTTATTTACTAGAAAAAAAAGAAAAAAATGAATAAAATACCTGTAACACAAATAGACACAGAAATTATTGTACGTATTTTAACTTCTGTATTACGAAAGAAATTTCTTTTTTTTTATGTTGTTTAGGATTTTAGATTAAAGATAAAAATCATATAGTATATCACTAAAAAGATATTATACGTATTTGATTACATTACTAAGAAAGATAAAAATCTGATATTTTGTAAATACATATACGAATGCATGTACATACATATTTACTTTACATAAGTATATGGATCTGTTGGTAGTCTAATGTCGTATCGTATCGTATCTTACGCAAACAGTTTAATTGTTCAGTAGTTTATTGTAGTGTGATGAGCATACATATGAGCAGAATGTGCATACAGTCAATGAAATACAAGTGGAAATAAATACATACATATTTGGATAATATGAAATGAAATATTTAAATAATTTACAAGAAATGTAAAACAATTAACAAAATATTTTTTCAGTTAGATAAATTTACAATATAATATCTCTGTTCTCTCGTATATAATGTTCATGCAGTCTCCATTATGTATGAATACGAATATAGACACATACGCACATGTATACAATATAAGAAATAATATTAAAATTCTAGAGCATTATAAGCAATTGAAAATCTAAATGAATTTTGACATTATTACACTTAACAATTTTATTTAAATTTCTTATTATTTATATAGGAGGGTGATCCAGATCATAGCCATATGTGTAGAGACATTTTAAGTTTGAAATAAAAACGATACGATTGTTTATTTCAAATATTGATCGAAAAAATTTTTATTTGAAAATTATTTCATGTAAATGATCGCCTTTGGATTTTTTTTTTTTTTTTTTTAAAAAATTGAAGTCTGGAATATTAATTTTTGATCATTTTCTCATCAAAATTTGTTCTCATTTGATCAAAAAAAATTTATTAATAATAATTTGTTGGTTCTGT
This sequence comes from Villa cingulata, assembly GCA_951394055.1. Taxonomy (NCBI): domain Eukaryota; kingdom Metazoa; phylum Arthropoda; class Insecta; order Diptera; family Bombyliidae; genus Villa; species Villa cingulata. Next base: position 24,741,707 of record OX596025.1, on the reverse strand, counting down.
GATCATTTTGAGATTGTTTTTTCGTGGTTTATTAAAATGTAAACCAAGAAAAAAGTCCAATAAGGAAGTTTCAACGCTTGATCTTGTTCTGTTGGTCAATTCACATAACACGAAAATGATTTGTACATGAAAAAGTTGACGAACTATTTCAAGTTGCTACAAAAGCTCGATCTACAACAATTTTCTATGCCATAAATGATCTATTGTAGTACAAATTTTTGATCACCCGATGTACTGGAATGAAGTGTATTTTTTGATCATTTTCATTCTTTGTATTTTAAATATTAGAAATAATCAATTTATAGTATTATGAGGTTAGTATAATCCTAGATATAAATATCACAAAATATTATACATTTACATACTTTTAATGCATGCATTTTACGTTGATATTTATTTTATGTGCCTGTATTATATTACATTATTTTTTTTTGTATCTTGATTCATTTCCGTCATAATTCTATTGGTGTTTTTTTTTTTCTTACTTCTGCTTTCTAGATACTATGATACTATACACAATATTATACCTATTCATGGATATTATAAATAAATATGTACTCGTAGTATTATACATCTATATACACACCGCAATGTTATAAACCTTATTTTATATACATATCATATGTGTACTACACATTTTATATCTATTATATGTAGATGTAAATGCATAAATAATAATTTATAATAACATTAATTTATCATTTGCTTCCGCAATTAAATTTAATAAATTCCATAAATTTGGGACATAAGTTCAATATTTAAAGTTTCAAATCCAAATAAAAAAAATAAAAAATAAAATAAAATCGTAAAAAAAAATATCTAAAAAATATTATATATGAGAAAATAAATGAAAGAAAATGAACTTTCATTATTTCATAAATTTATAGATAAAACATTTTTCTTAAGAATTTACTTGCATACATATATATCATATCTATGCTTATACTACGTACTTATACGTTCGTTTGTATTATAAGTATGATGCATATACATATCTACATTTTCAAAGTTAGTTAATGGAGATTATGTATCGTTTTTATTTATATTTTCATTTTTAATATTTTTATTTTATATTTATTTTTTTTTCTTTGAATATTTTACAACAGATACTCACCTCACCATAAAATAAAAACTATGAATGAATAAATTTTACAAAAGTAATTTCAATATTTTGTATACATACTTACGTTATTCATATATGTACATACATACATATACTTGTAAGTACGTACGTTAACTATCAATTTTCCTTATTGCATTTGTCATCACATTTAACAACAATAAATTAAACAATTATACATGAATATAGAGGTAGAGGACGTAAATACATAAAATATTTTACAATAAATTATATCGTTATTATATGCATATACTAAGTGTAGTGTAAATACATTCAGTATATGTACAGTATAGTATCGATCATTCAGATTACTTCTTCAAGTGAGGAATGACAAAATATGTGAATTATAACAAAAATTTCGTTAACCACCATAAAGTGGAGTGTTCATCTTTAAATGAACATTTTTTCATGCAGTTGTAGATACTTTTGTAATTGAATAATTTAATCTGTGAATAAATTTATATCATCTACAAATGTACGTGTATAGTAAAGAGTATAGTAAGTATAGAATATGTGGATAAACGAGATTTTGCTATATATACAATATACGAATATGTACTTCATTATAAGTAGAAACAGTGTAGAGAGAGAAGGAATTTATGTATTTATATAAAAAATTCATTGAGATAGTTCGTCGTTCATTAAGTAAATCTGTATTTATTATTCGTGTTAAAATTATTGTGTATTGGTGATGATATTCTTGAATAAATCAACAGATATAGATGTTCCTATATGCATTTACACCTTTACCATCACTACCGATATAAAACAAAAAAAAAAAATGTATGCATAACACACATATGTACTTACATTCAAGTCTCATACAGAATGTGTTTAAAAAAAAATAGAAAATTGAAAAATTATTCATTTTGAACTTACGAATTTTTTTTACGATACATACAACATCTCGTATACACGATATACTACGTACATTTAAAGGAGCTACCAATGTACCTCCTCTCTTTTATAATGCAACAGTGCATGAATAGATATTATTCAAAGTTTGAATAAATTTGTTTTTGTTGCAGTTTTCTTTTTTTTCTTCATTTTTTGCTATTGAAGCAAGAAGCCAAATGTCTCTTATATTTTATATTTTGTAAATGATGATACATTTTAATGATCCTTTTTTCTTATTCTTGTATTCGTCTTAAAAGTACATATAAATACATTCTTGAATTATGTATAATAAATAGTAGATTCAATTACTTACTTACATTTAGTATTATGCACATATGTGGATAAAGTAAACTCTATATAAGTATAAGTGCATACTTGCTATGTTACATATGACTGTATACTCTGTGCATGCATTAATGTGGATCGATGATGGTGGTAATATATTGTAGGTATATATTTATTATTCAAAATCGTACTTATATGTAGATATATTATCCTTATTTAAAATTATTCATATACGTACTTACATAAATACATAATCCTCGTATGTGTAGAAGATGCATATATGAAAATTTAATTATATGTACTACATACAATAATACATACAATAAAATAAACATATACTCTTTTTGAAAAATAAATTCAAAACTGAAACAAAAAAAATTTTATAATAAAAATTTCAATATGTAAATCTTTATGTTTCTGATCACTTGGGAATATGTGCACATATGTGTGTAAGTGTAAGTAAGTGAATCTTTAATGTGAAATATTTTTATTTATTTTATATAAAAATGCACATGATTTAAAAAGGAAATCTATAATACTTACAAGATATAAGCTACACACATACATGATGTACATTATATATAGATCAATAGATGCAAACACATTCATATATCTAACGATGTGTACTTATCTAAATTGTAAAGTACTTGGGATTGAAATAAGAAAATAAAATCTATTATCATAACATATATTCACATATGTACTTACCTACATTCATACTCGTATAAGGTACATAAAACGTGTGTCGTATGTGTACATATATTCTAGTCTCCATAGTCTTTATAATAAATACAAAATTATATTTTAAATTTTCTGATGAAAACAGAAATAAATTATTGGTTCTTAGTTTTATTTATATGTAGTGCAAAATATTCTGAACGTACATATGATAAGGGTATTCAAATTCACTTGTGTCCAATTTCACAGTGGAAGTTTAAGCTTGAGCTCAGTTAAACCCGCGCAAAATACTTAAACTATGGCTCAAGTCTATTGGATAAGCAAAGTTTAAAACTTAAATTTCTACTGTGAAATCAAACATCTCTTGAGGGAAAGTGTAAACCTCAATCTGAGCTTAAGATTTCACTGTTTATCGATCGTTAATGTATTAAAAGGCATATAAACCGAGTAAAACGTGCAAATACGTGTATTTTAATCAGTTTACGTGCATTTTACTGCATTAAGTGAATACCCTTAATATATTTTTATATATCTAGGTATGCATACATCTGTGAATTCATTTATATGTTCTAGTACATATATTGAACGAATCAATATTATATTTTAAAATTCACATACTTATTTTATATACACACACGAGTATCAGATATTATATCGTACTGCGTTGGAGAACATATGGATATACAATGGTAATCTTTTTATTTATTTTTTTAAATAAAAATTGTGCAAATGGGTATACATACTCGTACATACTACGATTACTACATGTATAGCTTCGAGAATATATTTAGAAATATAAAAATGATGATCATCATCACATTATCATTATCAACCGTAAATATTCTTACATTAAAAATACTCTCTTGCATATATTCATATGTAAGTTCCTATTCAATATATGTATACTGTTGCTTGTCTTGTAGCATACAGAACAGATATAATTCTAATACAAATATTATGATAATCGTGCATGGAAACCATAGAGAACAGACACGTCACATTTTACGAACGATACGAGTAGATGCATAATGTACATATACAAGTATGTACATACATATGATGAGATGTGAATTTCCTCTTGGAAAAGATAAGTTACTTATCTTATACTGTATGCTCGTATATTCGTATAGATATTCTATACTATTCTATAATATATTTTTAAATAATTCCTTTTTCTATATAATAATGCATAATAAAAAATAATGATAATAATATCATATATTCTAAAATATTATAATAATGAATATAAGTATTGGACACATACTTCTCGTACATATATCCATACCATACCTCCACATAAGCAGTATAATGCACATAGATATATGCAAAATTCTGTGTGCAAAATAATAATAAATTGATGATCAGATTAATATGCCATCGTATGCATTCGTATATATTACGAGAAATTTTTGAGAGTATTTCAATGCACATATTTATGAATTTATGGTGTTATTTTCATTTCCCAGTACCATTCAGTACGTACTATTATTACCACATACGAATAAGTATAGGTGGTATATATACTGGTATACTGATGTACTCGTATAAATGGATATAATACCAAAGTAAAATAAAAATAAAAAGAAAAACTAACCTCAAAAATAAGATAATCGTAATGCAATTTCTTCTTCTACTCACATTATATTGTTATTATTTTGTTATTATTAGTGCATTTCATGGATGGTTGTGATATTTTGTTTGGCATAGACCTAAAAATGTCTACAAAATCCATAACTATAACGTACTGTTGCAGTAATGTATATTTTGCAATTTTATCTCTCTGTAATGATATTCAAATAAAAATCCATACTACGTACATCCACATTTATTTTTATAAATGGGCGTGCGACTATTTATATTTTTAAGTAAATACGTACATACAGAATAGACAGTATATACAATAAAAATACTCATGTAAGTAATGTTCAGATATATGTACAGTAATATTGTCTGTCTGTGGATCATAACATATAAAAAGATGCAATTATTGATATAAACTGAATTTTAATTAAATTAAATGCATTCACATTATGTAAAGGGAATTATACAATAATGTCTCGGATTAAATTAAATCCATAGAAATCATATAAGATGCATGTACACTCAACAATGTACACTTACTCGTATCCTCCGTATGTGCATTGTATGCTTGCAGATGTGTAGAGATTCAAATATTATGTTTGTGATTATTAAATCTGACAGAACTGTAAGTAAATGTAGAGTACATCATTCAATATCATTATCGTTTTTCATGTGACATTTATTCTAAATTAGATAAAATTAAAAGGATCTACCATCATTCTGGAATTAAATTTATTTTATTAAATTACTTGAAATAGACACCATAACACAAAGAAACACATAAATGTAAGCAAAGATACGGAGTCTACATTATCTACCTACATGCAAGTATTTTTGACTTGACTTGAAAAGTTTCCTTGAATTTAAGTTTGACATTTTCAAAGTTAAAAGTTTTACATCAATTAAAACTGAGAACAAATTTTTATTGTTGAAATTTAAAATGTACATTTTACACTGGCATTTGGTATAGATAAGAGTATTCAGATAACGTGCGGGGTGCTGTATTTTTAGCCAACTTTCAGCACTTTAATTAAATAAAAAAATGAAAAAAAAAAATTGACTTTTGAATAGCAATGCTAAAGAAAATAAATAAATGGTGAGAAGAAAGTACAAAAAAACAAAAAAAAAAAAATATAAAAAAAATAAAAAATTAACCGGAAAATTAAATTCGTCATTCTTATAATTTTTTTCAATTTTTCCTCTACACCTAATGAATTTTATAATACGTTCATTATGCTGCCATATACGTATGTGTATATCATATAATGCTCATATGTACAACATACAACTCACAAGAGTAAAGCAATATAATAATTAATGAACCCACACAAAAATTGAAATTGAAAAATAAAAATTTTTTTTTATCTCACAAATATGTGCTATAATGATATGATATATAAACTTCCTCTTTTCTCAAGATATTATATACGCTACATTCTGTGTACATACATACATTCACATTTATATTACATATGATCTCCCACATCTTATGTATCATGAACAATAAATCACTCAATTGATTAGTTCTGTCTTTTAAAATTGTATATAGTATGTATATGTATTGCATTTTATAACGTATTTATTTATTTATTTATTTGAGATTTTATTAATTTATTATTAAAATGTTTTCTTTGTAGATATTCCTTTTCTACATCATCATTTTCATTCGTCGTCTTTCTAAAGAATATATTGTATACAAAAGTGTATATTATGCATTTATTTATAAGGCGATGAAAATGATGACAAAATTTTTGGTTATATATATTTTTTTTTAAAAAATCATCACCATATTACACAGAATAATTATTGTATTGTATATCTACATACAGTATTATAGAAAAGTTAACGTGCGATAATCAAATTCATGTAGAATATAAAATTTTTATATATGTATATTTTTTTTTAAAAAGTTGGGGCAATGTCAGTCCATTGAATATAAACATATTGATATTGTAATCGAATTTTCATTCATGAGAGAATTTTTTTCTCTTTATACTTGCCTTGCACCATACACAAGAAAAAGTGAAAATGTATGCGAGAAACAGGAAGAGACGGTAGTAAATAGTAGCAATGAGGTTATTTGTTGCTAACTACAGTACGATATACGCCATATTACCTTGCATACTACTCATTATCATGTTTTCATTCATTAGAAAAATGCATTTCCTCTTTATACTTCCCCTGCACCTGCACCACACACAAGAAAAAATATACAAACAACAGCAAGAGACAGTAGTAAGTAGTAGTAGTAGCAATAAGGTTGTTGTCAGCTAATTATAGTACGATATACGTTAGTAGTACCTAACCATGCACTCATATTTTCACTTATAAGAAAAATTAATTTTCTCTTTATACTTGCTTTGCACTACACATCGTAAGAAGCACATATAAAAAAAAGAAGAGACAGTAACAAGTAGCAGTTATTGACAGCTGCTAGCTAACTATAGTACGATATACGAGTACGCTAGTACTCTAGTAGTATCTTACACTTTACACACCACCCACTCGTATTTTGATTTATGAGAAAACTTCTTCTTCTCTTTATACTTGCTTTACACTTTACACTCTACACACCAGAAGAAGTAGTATACTAGAAACAGGTAGAGACAGCAAGTAGTAGCAACGAGGTTGCTTTGTTAGTAGGTAGCTAAATATAGCACGATATACGAGTACACTAGTAGAGTAGTACGTAGTCTATGCCTATGGTAGTACCTTACAACTTTCCAACATCAATTATTTGACGAATTGTATTCTCTTCTATTTATGTTAATTTTTGTACGACACTGTGGCTGAGACTGTGCTTACATATAATTTTTAATAGGTAACTCTATAGATAATTCATAAAATTTTATCTGGTACATATGTATATGTTTTAAAGTTGTTATGGTTTTTTAGCTATTTATGTACAAATATAAACTGCAAAAATTTTGAATTAATATATTTTTGGTAAAAATAATGAAACTGAAAACGAACGATATTCATTATAACAGCTTCTTGTACTCACTCAAATATTTGTGATTGTATATTTATGGAAAAAGATTAAAGAACACGCAAAAATACTATAAATAGTAAATAATAATTGTAAAAAATAAAATAATAGTACTCCTATATTTAAAAAATTTTATTTTTTTTTCTTTATGCTTAAAGCCTAAATTATGCAATTAAATAACAATTAGATACCAAGGATAACTACGTGTACTTAATAATACACATAAACTCATGTATTATAAAACGTGAGTGATATAATATCATCATATTATGTTCATGATGATGATGATGAACGTTAAATATCTTAATGTAAAATACAACATATTCATGTAGGATCTGATAATGAAAATTAGTATAATAACAAATATTGTAACATTTTTATGTAAAAAAAAATAAGTACTGCAGGTATGAACATTGATAATAAGTAACCCTAACGGGAAACGTTAAGATAAAGTATGATGCTTCTTTTTTCATAATTTCATAATTTCTGATTATTGAAAATTTCACTCTCGTATCAGTGTTCAAACGCAAAGTACATATTATCAATATTATTTATAACCGAAGTAGTATTTTACAATAATAGTTTTTTTTGTAATAGTATAATATAATAAAATTGTATATTTTTTAAAATCAAATTTTTTATCCCACATAAATTTGGTGTCAGAAGTGGGATAAATTAAAAAATATACATAATATCATTTTTTTTACGTGGTTTTTTCCGAAGTATGAAAAGTAGTGTTTAAAAAAAAAAAAAAAAAAATTTTTGAAAATTTTTTTGGTGATACGTAAAAATTGGTGGAAAAGAGAAACACGTGGAAAGTTAAGGCAACGTTAAACAGGCAAAGGAAAAACGGAAAGGAAACGGTGAAAAGGAAAAGATTAACGAAAGGAAAATACACGAAAAGAAAAAAAAATTAAGGAGAAACGCAACGTGGTTTGGGAAAAATTTCATAATAAGGAAAGGAACATACGAGAGTCAAAAATATGAAAAGATAAGTACAACTTTTTACTTTATTATTTAAAATATATAAAAAAAAGACAAAAATATTTGAAAATAAAATTTTGAAAATTTCAATATTGTGTTTTATTATTTTACCAAAATTATAATTATAAAAGTGCGATAAGAACTCATTGTAACGTAATGTACATTTTTTTATGTATTCATAAAAATATAACATTTGATTTGTGAGTTAAAAGCAGGTACTTGAACAGTAAGAATACATTGACTTTTTATAACAAAAAAAAAAAACTATATAAAGAGGGTGAACGGTACGTTTTCAAAATAAAAGGAAAAGTGTAATGTACTTGTAAGTGAAACTTTATCTTCGGAATATACGGTATATACAGGGTGCTCCATCGAATACGAAAAGAAAGTTAGAGTTATACTTCGTCAAATAAATTTAAAATTTGAGGTTGTTAAAATTTTAGAGTTCAAATACTTACTTCTTGAACAGAGTGTGTCACACGAAATTTAATGACGTCACACAAAGTGCTGATCAATTATAAAATAATTTTTCTTTCCCTCTTCGAAATTTAGTTTATGGAGGACATTACAAAATTAAAAACGGTTGAATTACAAAATTTATTAAAACAGCGTGGCTTACCCTATTATTATAAAGTTAAGCAAGACTTAGTAGAACGTTTGCAAAACGCCATTAACCCACCAGTACCGGGTGACTCAAGTGATAGTGACACGTTAGAAACCGAAAAATTTGTTGACGCGAATTTTGATTTGAAATCTGATAATTCGGAAGGTCTGGAACAAACGGGAAAAGGGGAGTCAAGTACAACAGTATCGACAGAAAATACGTGTGAAGTCTATCTAAAGAAAGTGTCTGAAAATATGACAGAGGGTAACAGTTTTTCGTTTAGAGATATTGAAGAATCTCTCGAAACCTTCGATGGTGAGAAGGGAAAAAATGTGATAAACTGGTTAAAGGAATTCGAAGAGATTTCGGGTATGTGTAAGTGGAGCGATATACAAAACTATTTATACGCAAGACGCCTTTTAAAAGGAGCCGCGAAGCTGGCAGTGGAAAGTAGCGCAGAGTGCAAGGGATGGCCTGAATTAAAATCGTTTTTGAAGAAAGAATTCGCTAGTGTTGCGTCGGTTTTAGATTTACATAAGACGTTAGAGAATAGAAAAAAACAAAGTAATGAGTCTTTCTTAGAATACGTGTATACCATGAAACAAATTGCGAGTCGCGGTAATTTCGACGAAGAAACTATTGTTTTATATATAATACAGGGTATTCCAGATACACCAGTTAATAAAAGTATATTGTACGAAGCAAAAACAATTGATGCATTGAAATCTAAATTAAAGGCATATGAAATTATGCGAAGTCATCAAGCGAACAAGTTCGGTACAAATCAAAAAACGGGTGAAAAACATGATAAACGGAATGTACAAAAGGATAAAAAGAGGTGTCATAATTGTGGATCTTTTTCGCATGTAACATCTGAATGCCCTCACCAAAGTAAAGGTACTCGTTGTTTTCGTTGTAATGAGTTTGGACATATCGCATCGAAATGCTCGCAGTACGGGAAAGGTAAAACGAATAAGGAAGTTAATACCCTTTCGACGGTCATACCACCACCGGTTGTAGAAGTTGTTATTGGTGAGCAAAAATTGCAAGGAATGTTGGACACAGGCAGTGATATCACTTTAATAAAGGAAACTACGTGTGAGAAATTCCATCGACTGTTACAAAAGAGATCATCAGGCATTACTTTAATGGGCATAGGAAGAAAACCTCAAAAATCTCTGTATTCTGTCCAATTACCGGTAAAGTTAAGCGAAGAAGAAATTAATCTTACAGTACAGGTAGTACCAGATAAATGGCTAAACTATGATTTGTTATTAGGCAGAGATATTATGAAAAATTTCGAAATAAAAATGAACTCTGAAGGTGTTGTAGTGATTTCAAATAGAGAGCATGAAAAAGTACATGAAAGATTTAGTGAAAATTTTCTGGTACAAATGGACGTATTATCACTTACGGTTGAAGAGAAATTGGCTCCGATAGAACAAATTCCAAATAAATCGTTACGAAAGAACATCGAAGATCTAATCAAAAACTACTCACCAGAAAAACCCGAAAAATCTTGTGTTCAAATGCACATCCATTTAGAAGATGAGAAACCGATTTTTCAAAAACCTAGAAGAATGCCAGCTCAGGAAAGAAACGTAGTAAATGAACAAGTACAAAAATGGTTGGATGAAGGCATAGTGCGTGTTAGCAATTCGGAATTCGCCAGTCCTGTAGTGCTAGTGAAAAAAGCTGACGGCTCTCCACGTCTTTGTGTTGACTACAGAAAACTTAATTCAAAGATGTTAAAAGATCGTTATCCACTACCGATTATAGAGGAAGTTCTGGAAGGACTTTATAACTCCAAAGTATTCACAACGTTAGATTTGCAAAATGGATTCTTTCATGTAGATGTCGCAGAAAATAGTAGAAAATACACCGCATTTATCACTACTGAAGGTCAGTACGAGTTTATCAAAGCACCGTTCGGACTATGCAATTCTCCGGCTGTGTTTCAACGATTTGTTAATACTATTTTTCAACCGTTTATTCGAGAAAAATTCCTACTTATTTATGTAGATGATTTGATAATCCCATCCGAAAGTGAAGCGGAAAACATAGAAAAGTTACAAAAGGTTTTAAAGGTAGCAGAAAAGAATGGCTTAATTATTAAATGGTCCAAATGTAAATTTCTTCAGAGAAGAGTTAATTTTCTAGGGCATATCATTGAAAACGGAAGTATTCGTCCTTCAGATGAAAAAGTCAAAGCCGTAAAGAATTTTCCAGTGCCGAAATGTACTAAAGACGTTAAAAGTTTTCTAGGGTTATCCGGTTACTTTAGAAAATTTATCCAGAACTATTCTACAATCGCAAGACCTCTCACAGATTTAACGAAAAAAGACGTCAAATTTTATTTTGGAGACAAGGAAATGGGCGCTTTCAATCAGTTAAAACATTGTTTATGCAACGATCCTGTTCTTAAATTATTTAATCCAGAACTCGAAACGGAACTGCATACCGATGCAAGTAAGACGGGGTTAGGAGCTATTCTTTTACAACAACACGACAAGAAATTTCATCCAGTTTTTTACTTAAGTTTCAAAACCAATAAACATGAGCAAAGTTATACTAGTTATGAGTTAGAATGTTTAGCAGTTGTTAAGTCTTTAACTAGATTAAGATATTATTTAATCGGTATCAATTTTAAGCTTTTTACAGATTGCAATGCTCTTCAACAGACATTTAAAAAGAAAGAACTTTTCGCAAGAGTTGCTAGATGGGTTTTAACGTTAGAGGAATATAATTATACTATTCATCACAGATCAAGTCTAAGAATGCAACATGCTGATGCGTTAAGCCGATATCCTACTATCTTATCTGTCGAACAAAGCTTTTTATATCAGGTTAGAAGAGCTCAACACGATGACGAATATTGCCGAGTAGTTATGGAAATCTTAAAAAATGTTTCAAACTACAATGACTACATCCTGAAAAATGATCTATTATATCAATTTATCGACGGCAACTATTTAGTAGTGGTTCCAAGAAAATTACAAAGAGATCTGATTAAATCAACACATGAACAAGGACACATCAACGCTCGGAAGGTGTATGCAATACTAAAACGTGACTACGTCTTTCGGTCCATGGCGAAAAGAATTGAGAAGGTAATAAAAAACTGCGTTCCATGCATCCTAGCAGCGAGAAAAGAAGGAAAATCTGAAGGTATATTAACTGCTATAGACAAAACAGATGTCCCGTTACACACATTCCATGTAGATCATCTAGGACCTATGGCATCCACTGCTAAAAATTATAAGTATCTATTTGTTGTTATTGATGCATTTACAAAATTTTCTTGGTTGTTTCCGGTTAAAAATACAACTAGCGAAGAAGTAATTAAAAAGTTGACCATATTGAGTGATACATTTGGAAATCCTTTACGAATAGTAAGTGATCGAGGAGCAGCCTTCACATCAAATTATTTCAAAGCTTATTGTGACGAGCAACAGATTCAGCACATACTATGTACAACTGGTGTACCGAGAGGAAATGGCCAGGTTGAACGGCTTAATAGAGTAATTATTGCTGCTTTGTCAAAATTATCAGTTGAAGACCCGACAAAATGGTATAAGTACGTTGCAAAACTACAAAGATTTATAAATTCAACGCCATCTAGAGCAACAGGAAAATCTCCGTTCCAGCTGTTAATAGGAACCGACATGAGGAATCCAGAAGATCTGAAATTGGCAGAACAAATCGAGGAAGCAGTAGCTGCTGAATTTGAAGAAAAGAGAGCAGAAATACGAAAAGAAGCAAAAGAAACTATTTCGAAAGTACAGGAAGAAAATAGAAGATATCACCTAAGGCGAAGGAAAAGAGGCCCCAAGTACAAACTCAATGATTTAGTAGCCGTAAAACAAACTCAATTTCAGCCAAATTCGAAGTTATACGCGAAATTCTTGGGTCCATATGAGGTAATTAAAGTTAAAGGTCACGATAGATATGATTTGAGAAAGGTGGGCAATCATGATGGTCCAACTTTAACATCATCTGCTGTTGATAACATGAAACCATGGAGGAACGAAGAATGTAATTCATCATCGGAGTCCGATGTATCGTCAGAATGGCCGAATGTAGGATCTGATAATGAAAATTAGTATAATAACAAATATTGTAACATTTTTATGTAAAAAAAAATAAGTACTGCAGGTATGAACATTGATAATAAGTAACCCTAACGGGAAACGTTAAGATAAAGTATGATGCTTCTTTTTTCATAATTTCATAATTTCTGATTATTGAAAATTTCACTCTCGTATCAGTGTTCAAACGCAAAGTACATATTATCAATATTATTTATAACCGAAGTAGTATTTTACAATAATAGTTTTTTTTGTAATAGTATAATATAATAAAATTGTATATTTTTTAAAATCAAATTTTTTATCCCACATTCATATGTATGTAGATACTCTCTGTATATAATTATAATTTTACTCCTCCATTCAATTTTAAGAAAAATAAAATAAAAACCTCCTATAGGCTATAGGTCGTCATAATAATAATAATCAGCAACATAATGCATATAAAGTATATTATATGAGGAGTGATTATTATATCAGCTATTATTTACACACCTAATATACCTATACATATATAATATCTACATACTTATATTCTCAAAAATGTACGTATGTATGTTGTAAATTTTATCGTTGTTTAAACACGTACATAATATACACCATATGTAAGTATCATTTATCATATTTTTGCGATTTTATGCGGTATCTGATGGTATTCATTTTGGTATATTTTATAGTAGACTTTATGTGCCCATACACCTATATGGTTATGTGTAGTGTATACTCGTATATGTATACGAATGTTTTATGAGTCAAAAAATTTATTGAAATCGTCGGCGAAATTATTAGTTTCTTCTTTTTTTTTTATTTATTTATTGAAACCAGAAAAAAAAACATTAAAAATGTAAATAATTTTTACGCCTATTTAATAGAGGATAGAGGCCAATGGGTCTGACTGAATTTCATTTCAAAATTATTATTATTATTATTATTATTATTGCCTGAATGTTTTTCAATGTACTCGTATGTACTTTTACGTACGACATACGACTATATACCTATAAAGATAAGTGTATATGAGCATTTTACAAAATTACAACATTTTGTGTTTTAATAAAAAAAAAAAAAAAAAATTATTTATTTACAACGAGTATGTATTTACGAAAAAAAATATCATGAATCAACAACAAACTACAAAAATAAATAAGAAGTAACAAAATAATACGTAGTATAACATATTATTCAAGATTACATATGCATTTTGTTGTTTATTTGTTTTTGTCTTATGGCGCTTTAACATTATTATTACTACTAGTATCGAGTATGATGTGTTGTGTACCATTATTTATCTACTGTATAAGATCAAGGGTTATAGACAATAATTGCATACCAAACCAAACCAAATAGTTTTTTTTTCTTTCTATAAATAAGTACATTGCGCATACATATTATCAACATCTGCGCAAGTACCTACATTACATAAAATTCATTTTATTTATATTTAATTAATGCAATACCGACCACCGATACGATATTATCAATGAATGTTATGGTTGTCAAGTTAAAAATATTGACAAGGTTAATTTAGAAAATCTTAATTATTTATACATATAATGTATCTGCACTATTGCGCATACCTATACAATTACAATGCTAATATACATATTATATGCATGTGGGAATTAAATACGCGTGATCTTATTCTCATACAATTTGTTCATTTTACATACAATACAACTAATTAGAATTTATGATTTAGATATTATTATTCGACAATTCAATTAAACTGAACGAAATCGAAAAAAAAACAAAGAAAATATTTTTCAAAAGTTTACAGTTTACACTATGTGCATGCATAGATAATTGATCTGTTTGGATTGAAAGGTATGCAGCAGAATTAACTTGTAATTTATTATTATCATGGATCTAAAGAATCATTTTTGGTTCAATGATTTTGTATTAAAATATGCTCAGAATTGAATTGTAATAACTAGGACAAAAATTGGAAGCTCAAAATATAGCCCTCGGTTAGCTTTGGATTATTCCAAGATCAGTTTTCAGCTAGATGTGCCCATTATCTTCACTTTCCACATAGCTTCCGTCTCCGAATTTTCGTATTTGAGACCACTTTCTATTCTATGTCACCTTACTGATAAAAAACTAAACCTAAACCTAACCAAAAAAAAGAAAAAAAAAAAATACGAGTATAGCCTGCCTGACCATTGCCTTCACTTTCCATAGCTTCCCTCTTCAAATTTTTGTTTTCAGATCTTTTTCTACTTATGTCACCTTACTGCTGATACTAACTAAAAAAAAATACGAATGTAGCCTTAATTTACAATTACATTTTAAAATTTTTATCACATGAAAAAATTAAAAATTTAAAAAAATAATAAATTCCCAAATATTTTATCTAAATCCAAAAATAAATGAAATTATCACAATTTTTATCTACTCGTATTTACTTACATAAATTTCAATTGCAAAATAAATTTATTATACATACTTACATGCAATTGTGTGTATACACACGTACTACATCTACCATGTATATACGACGTTTTTAATAATTCTTGAATCTTTACCGAGTATACCTACACAATATCGAGATTATCTCAAAATATGTATTGTGTATAGTACAGAAACTATAAAACGAACAATGATAATAACTGTGGAACGTAGATATATGTACTCGTATGTATGAATATTACAATAATATGTACAGGAAATTTTTTTTTATTGTTTTATATTTGAAGATAATCACACAAGATAAAGATGAAAAATTTCTCCTTCATATATAATCACACAATCTACAACTTACCTATATATGAATTATGCAGATAACACAATGAATTTACGAAAAATTAAAAAAAAAAAAGTACTACAAGTAAACTCCTTGTTTCTGTAACATCGCATCCACTTAAAGTTTTACTAAAACTACAAAAACTAAAAAAGATATGTGTATTTCATTCGTTATCTATCATTCTCTGTATTTAGATGCTGCATTATTAACAAAAAAAAATAATAATTAAATGAAAATATTTTCTACTTGAATAAATTCTGTGTGTGTGATAAAAATGTGACTGTGATACAATTTTTACTACGAATAACTATAACTTTAACTGCATTATAAAAAAAAGAGAGAATATTATTTCTATTTAATATTTTTTCATATTTTACATAAAACAAAACATATGAAAAGGACAAAAAATTTCATAAAAATTAAAGTGTGAGTGTGTATTTTTTTTTTGTTTGTTGTTTCCTGTACTTTTGCCTTTTCTGATCTACAAAAAAAATCAATAAAAATAATTTCAAAATTTCCAAATTTAAAAAAATAAAAGGAAACAAAATACAAATAATAAGAAACGTGCTCCATCGATAAATCAATCAATAAAATTATTAAAAAGGGAACAAAATATAAAGATGAAATCCGCCCACTGACCATGGTTTAATATTAAGACGAAAGATAAATTTATTTTTTCAAAAGAGAAACAGCAAAAAAAAATTAGAATTTCCTTAAATTAACCGAAATATTTTTAAGTGAAAATAACGCAAATAAGAAGAAAGACTCAAAATAAAAACAAAATAAATCGGTATTCGGATTTTGTTTTTCAATTCGATCGATCTGATCTGTTCATCGAAAAATCGACGAAACACATATAAGACTAGACTACATTTATAGTAGTGCAAAAATAATCAAAAAAGAAGAATAATTTAAACGAAATCCAAAAAACAAAAAAACAAAAAAAATGATCAAATTAAAATCATTCTTTCGCAGAGGTCAAGGTCCTTCGGGATCAAAGAACTCTGCTGCAGCAGCAGCAGCGGCGGCAGCAGCAGCAGCAGCAGCAACAGCACCAGCAACAGCACATCATCATCAACCATTAAAAACATCATCATCGGTATCAAGTTTAGATGGGATTGTTAATGCTGTTGGCACTGGTGCCGGTAATGGTGGTAATTTATTGAAAACAACATCATCGAAATCATCATCAAAAAATCACGGTTCCAAAGATAAATTACTCGATCAAAATAATTATCGTAATTCAAAGGATAAATTAATTGATCGTGGTGGTGGCGGTAATTCAAAAGATCGTGTAATTGATCCATCAACAATAACAATACCAGCTAGTACAACAGGAATAACACCAATTCAAACTGGCACCGCAGCCAATAATACAACAACTACCATCAATCATACAACGATAATTAGTGAGCAGCCAGTAGTTTTACCGAAAACTAAAAAGAAAAATTCACCGATGCCGATTATTCAGCAGCAGCATATATCGAATAATGTTGCTGCTGTACACGCAAATAATAATTTAATCGATCAACGTGATGCTGTAAATGATTATCAACATCATAATAATCATAATCACCAAAATAATCATCATCACAATAATCATCATTCAACAATTGTTAATGTTGGAAATGATAAAAATTTGACTAGAGATTTAAATGATTTAAATTTTGATGGAACTAAAGAGGTGAGAATCATTTCGTTGATACATCCAATTCACCACTATTCTTAAAACTTATTATTCTTAAATTCTTTTCATTTTTTGTATTTTTGTTTTTCCAAAAAAGGCTAATCGACAACAACAGCAGCAGCAACAGCAACAACAGTCTATGATGCAAGAACTTCAAAGTCATCTAGAGAGATTAACACGTGAAAAAATGGCTCTTGAAGCTAAAATTGTTGAACTTTCATCTTATCAGGCTGAAGTTGTTCAATTACGTAACGAAATAACCAGATTACAGGTAAATTTTAATGAATACTAACGTGAAATTTGATGCTCTCAAATATAAATAAAGTTTCATTTCTGTACACAGGATCCTTCATTTCTGTACACAGTGTACAATTTTTGTCCATTTGTAAACATGTACATGTGATTTCCCTTAGAAAATTTTTCAGTTTAATGTATTTGTATGCAAGATCATGGCATGCATCAGTCAGTTTATTTCTAAAATGAGATGCTGGGAGCATGATTAATTTTATGTATTAATCATTTAACACTTTTTTGTATTACAGTTTTGTTTTCCGATCAATAGCAACAGCAACAGTAGATCAGATTATGCAGTGTAGAGCAAAACACCTAACAATAAATTAAGGGAGGCATTTACCACAAAATTTCTAATTCAATCACATTTTTTTTTTTTGCAATCGATTTCCATCAGAGATTAGATGTACATGAAAATCGATTAATCGGAAATATTTCAGATAATTGATAGTAAAGTTTGCAATTTGTTAAATGCTCCCCTTAATTTTCAATTTTATTACAATTTATTATACGAGTACATATACGAGTTTGTATGTACATTTATTATCCACATGATCACAGCCTAGTGAGTACACATCACATACCTTGTATGTGTATAGGTACTCGTACATGTGAAAATTAAAAACTAAAAATATTAAATCAATCTCTGTGTAACCGCAATTGTCATTTACGTATGAATGATGATCATCATAATGATTCCTTTTTATATTCTCTACACATTTATATGTGCTCCTATATAGTATATGTACACACATGAGTACAAAATATTATTTTATCGTATTAAATTTCCAACCATTGCTTGGATTTTTTTCTTTTTTCTTCTTCTTTAATTTTATTAATCATAAATAAAAATTGAAATTAAAACTGACACTTTTCTATCTGTTATTATTATTCTTCTGTTACAAGTACGAGTATACATATTATCACTAAGTAAACTTTGTATAATAGCAATGATGATATTTTCACGAGAATATAATAATTTAAATGGATACTGTTGTTGATTGCATTATATTACATGTGATTGTGGATTACACAAATCACAATTTGAAAAACCAAAAAACCAAAAATGAAAAAAAAAATGTAAAACATCGTAACGTGTACATATCATACACACATACTTGTTCATATCTTATAATGTACACCTTTTAATAAATAAATAAATAAATAAATAACTTAATGGATATTTGAGTATCTAGTCAAGATTTTGCATTATAAGTGTATAGTTTTTTTCCTTTATGTCGTTCTAATTATATCTACATAATATCTTTTTACCGAGTAGCTATTTTTCTATTTGTTTACATGCATGTAGCATGCATGCATATGTAATGCTCTTACATCATGTACATTTGTGTGAGGTCTGTCCCAAAAGTGTCTGATTTACCTTCATGGAAATGGAAACAACATTTTCGATCTTAGGAACTGCTAAAAATCTTGGGATGCTCTCATCGTTGTTTCTCCTGAACTTAGTTTTCGCAATGGTCTTTAGAGTTGATGTTGTTGCCAGCGAGGGAGGGCACTTGCTCGTGAACCCTTGCAGTTAGCACTCTGACAGTGATGTCCATTGTAATCGAAGAGCCCAGAGTACTCGTCGTATTAATTTGAGAACAAGAAGCTCTGTCGTCGGGACTGTACGGAGACTGTTGAAGTTGTATACGACATTATAGATTTTCGTTTAAAAAAATTACATCACAATACTTGGCTGATGTTCAATAACTACTTCGCTGATGTGATGCATGATTTTCCCGTCGTTTAAGGCAGATTCGATACTTTTGGAACAGACTTCATACATTATGTACATTTGTTCATTTATTTTTTAATGCCTCTCTTACATGTTAGATGTAATAACATTGAATTTATTCCCTCTTTATAGAGTTCAGTGTATATGTAGCTCTGATTATAAATTTTTTATTTCTGCATCTATAATTATTTTTTAAATGTTATCCCATTCTATACATAGCTAGTAGATCATAAAATTTACTTATGGCTTTTCTTTTTTGAATTTGTTTTGTTTTTTTCTATGTTTTTTTTTTCTACAGAATATCCAGGAAAAGAGTAACAATGAAATACAAAAATTAACCGATGAAAATGAAACATTACGTAATCGATTACGGGATGTTGTCAATTCACCATTATCTGATGCTGAAAAACATCAAATAATACAAGATTCACAAAGATTGCATAGTTCAGCACCAGCATCAATTGCATTACCAAATGTACGTATGTTTATGTTTATGTGAAATATATAATTATTATAAAAAACAAGGAACACATGTAAAGCGTTGTAATAGTATGGTACGCATTTATATACTTTTGTATTCAGTATAGCAACATCATCATCATAAATCATTTATGCTTTCCCTTTCCTAGTTATTTTTTTTTTTTGATTTTTTATAATTTTTATTTTATATTTTTTAGGTGTTTGTTAAAAAAAAATTTTATTTTTTTTTTTACTTTATTTTAATGAAAATCTTGTATGTACATGAAAACATTATAAATGTGCACACAGTATACTGTTGGTACCTATAGGAGATACACAGTACATTTTAGAGCACTGCACCACATACTCTAGATAAATATTCTATTTTTGTATTTTACCATAGACCTAAATTACAGTTCTATTAAATTTTCAATACTTTTCTTATAATTTAAATTTTGTACTTATTTTTCTTTCTTTTTTTGTTTGTAATGTTTGTATGTATATATCTCATTTTATGTTTTTATTTTAATTTTTATTTTTTAATTTTATTATTTTGACTTTTCTGCAGTTACAAAAAAAAAAAAAAAAATTCTTTTTCGGTTGTATTTTAAAATGCGTATTTTTCTTCTTGTTTTTTTTTGTGCATTTTTATTTTGTTCACTAAACTAAATCATCATTTTAGAATCATGAAAATGATGGTACTCCTTGTGTTACACCAGATTGGGATAAACATTCATCAAGTAGTGAAATATCTGTGGCTTGTTTGCAAGATAAAATTATTCAGGTAAGATTTTACGATTTAATTATGTTTAAGTAAATAAAATAAAAAAAAAAATTATTTTTAATTGAAAAAATAAAAAAAAATAAACGAAAAATAACGAAACATAAATTTTAGAACGAATGTAAATTTTATAAATTAATTGGACAGATTTTCTTTTTTAATTACAAATCAAATGAAAAAAACAGAATCAGAAAATATCAATCAAGTACATTACATATAGTTGATCGAATGGATTTGAAAAAAGTGTCCGAACCAGATTGTTTCGTTCTTCAATAGCAATCAATTAATCTGCTGTGCTTCACTCACTGTGAATTCCTAATTGTTTTTCAATCTTTAACGAAAGTTTTAACTGAAATTTTAGTTGTCAAACAAATTGAAACCAAGAAATGTGATGCGCCGTGTACTCATTAGTTTCGTTCATTTATTGAACGACGAAAGAACGAACGAACGAAAACTATGTGTTAAGCCTAAAAATTATTTTAAATTTTGAGAATAAGTAGGCTATGCCACGCCAATTGTACAAAATTTCAAAAAATAATAAGAAATCAATCCAAGTAGTTAGATGAGTGGCGATTTAAAAATCCCAATGCCTACATACATATGAAGGTGTAAAGAGTACGCAATTTAGCATTTAATTTCTTAGTAAATTCCCAAATTAAAAAATTTCTTTGCACTCGTGAACAAGTTTTGTTCAGTTATTTTAGACATTTCGAAAATTTTAATTCACAAAGCGGATCTTATAGCAGTTCTAGCGTTCTTAACGGACATAATTCCAATTAATTTGTGCAAGTACAAGTTCTAATAAGTTTAAATTTACTTCCATTTTCATGTAAAAGAAAAAAAGGAACACAAAAATAAAATGTAATTAATTTTAATTAATAAGAATATCTATAAAAATCTAATACAATTTCATACGTACCTAATTACAATAAATCTAAAAAATTTTCCATAGATGGAAGAGACTCATTATTCAACAAATGAAGAATTACAAGCAACACTACAAGAATTAGCTGATTTACAATCGCAATTAAGTGAATTACAATCAGATAATGAAAGATTAGCAGAAGAAAAAGATGTATTATTTCAATCGTTATGCCGTCAAACAGAAAAATTAGAAGATTGCCGAACACAAATCGGTACATTACAAGAATTATTGTTACGTGAATCGAATAATCAAGAAAGTGGTACAACTGAACGTGAACAAAAATTATTAGATCTATTAAAAAGTGCACAAGAGGAACGTGAAAGTTTATTAATTAAACAAGAAGAATTAAATTCTGAATTGAATGAAATCCGACAGGCATTAGAATTATCAACAAATGAAAATTCAAGATTACGTGAACGTATCAGTTTATTAGATTCAACGGTTGATGCTGGTAATGCTGAACGTAAACAAATTGAATCGCAATTAAATCAAGCCAAAGAAGAATCATCTGAGAAACAAATTGAAATTAGTCGTTTAACAACGCTACTAGAAAATGCACGAGCAAAAATTGATGAAATGGAACAGGATAGAGCGATGGGTGATAAAACTGATTTGGGTGAATTATTGGATGTTGCACGTAAAGAGAAAGATATTTTGGAAAGTCAAGTGGCATCACTACAAGAACAATTATCCAAAAGTCAATGTGAAATACAGAAACTTAAAGATCAGTTAGCTGGTATCACAGAGGAATGTAAGGTGGCTAGAAATAATGCAAAATGTGCGCTTTCTGATCTGGAGTACAAATATGAAACACTCAAAGAGGAAAAACTTAAATTGAGCATTGAATATCAGCAATTACAGGATAGTACGAATGAATTGCAGGTAAATTAGCGATTCGCTTGTTTATGTTTTATGTTTAAAGTGAGAATAGAACAAAATTGTAATCGTAATCGTGAATATTTTCAGGTACAATGCAAATGTCATCTGGAAGACAAAACACAGCTTGAAAGTCTTTTATCTGAAACTCAACGGCATTTGGGCGAAGCAGAAAGATTATTGGCCGAAAAAGAGGAACGACTTCAAGATGAAATCAAACAAAGGAAACAAGATGTAAGATCCTTTTCTGAACTCGATCACTTCAAGAAGATTTCCCAATTAATGAGAATTTCGTTTATTTTTTTTTTTCATTTCTTTCCAATTTATAGGCTGAGGAATGGGAACAATTCCAATCCGATTTACTGATGACTGTACGTGTAGCGAATGATTTCAAAACTGAAGCTCAGTTAGCTCGGGAACAATTAGTGATGGATAATAAGGCGCAAAGGGAAAAAATCCGTGCATTAGAACAGCAAATCGAGAAATTGAATAAGCGTAAGTACATATTCGAAAAAAATTTATATTTACATGATTTTTGATTATGGTGTGGTATTTATTTGAGTATCTTTATCTTCTATTCTTTTATTTGCGATTTTGAAAAAAAAAAAATAATAATTTCAATTTCAAAAAACAAAACCTTACTATTGCGAACAGAACTCGATAAATGCATGCAAAATGGCAATTATTATCCTGTAACTAATAATAATTCTTCATTATGTAATTATTTAACAACAACAGACAGTAGTAGTGACATTGTGACATTGCATGATGATGAATTTTTGTATGAAGTTGAAAAATTTCGAAAGGAATTAAATAATTTCGGTTCAAAAAATTCTTCACCAGAAAAAAAGTTATCGGTACACAAGTTATCAATAACTGATGAACCTTTAAAACGAAATGAAAATTCCGAAAATTGTACTAATGTTAACGATCATGATAAGGAAATTGATTTACCACCCCTTCCAAAAAGTGCTCCGCCACCAAGATCATCACTTCTATTAGAGGACAATGATGAGAATTTTTACGAACCGATAATTACAAAAACAACCACTAACGAATTTTTACTAACTCAAAGTAATTCGAATTTGAATTTATCAAATTTTGAAAACGATAATACCATCATTCAGTCATTTTTATGCTCACAACAACCGATACATTCGTCTCGAAGTACAGATGATTTACTTTTAAAAGACATTGACGGAATTCAAAGGACTAAGAAGAGTCTGAAATCAAAATTTCGACATCGTACGAGTAGATCAAGTGATAATTTAACAATTCAAAATCATACAGATTCAAAAGATTTTGATGAATTTCGAAAACCATTTCCATTACCTCGAATGACAAAATCATATGATGATTTGAATGATGACAAAGAGAATAAAAATTCAACTAAAAAACAGGCGGGTTACAGACATGAAAAAATGAAGAAAATCGTTTATGTCTTGGATAAGATAACTAATGAATTTGTTCTTCAAGACGAGAGTAATCGAAATGAAGAACAACAAGAATTCGAAGTCGAACTAAGAAATAAAGGTAACGACAATAATAAATATCAGTCTCGACATAAATCCGATGTACCAGTGGATATTGGCTTTTCAGAATCATTTACAGTGCCGAAACCAAAAGAACGTTTTATAGAACAACCGATTTATGAAAATCTTCAAAATATGAATAAATTTGCCACAACGTGGAGCATGACCAAAGCGACAGATGATCGACGTAAAGATGATGAAATCAAATCAGTTACAAACTTAAGTGTGAATAGGCTATCAAATGAGATATTCGGTGGAAGTATATTCAATAGAAAAAGGAATTCATATGG
This sequence comes from Villa cingulata, assembly GCA_951394055.1. NCBI lineage: Eukaryota > Metazoa > Arthropoda > Insecta > Diptera > Bombyliidae > Villa > Villa cingulata. The sequence continues at coordinate 24,717,159 of OX596025.1, read as the reverse complement.
GAATTGTAATAATAATAATAATAAACAATCATCTTTGTTCAGTGGTGTCAGGCGTAAGTGTAATATTTCAAGTATTGTGGAAAAGTAAATTAAAATGTGGATTGCAAAATTATACAATTTACTTCGCCCAATTTTATGTATATTTTGTCGCTTTTTTTAATTGTGTTTTTACATTAATGTCTATGTTTGTGGATTAATCACTAAGCAACATACACATATACGAGTATACTTCATCCATATACATACTACATTCTGTTTTTGTTTTTAGTAATTTTGTGTGTTCATCATCAGACACAATGGCATCCGTGTTGTGATTGATAATTGCACTGTCTGTACACTGTCTGTTCAATTTTATGTTGTTATTGTTATTGTTGTTGTTGTTGACATTTGCACATCATTCCCATTTGTGATGTCTTTCAGTCCGAAAATCAAAAAAAAAATCTAATCAAAATGATAAATTTGACTAAAACAAAAATCATCAAATCATAATTTCATTCTTAAATTGTTTTTCAATCATTCGTCACTCGTGTTATTCGTTGTTGTCTGTCTGTTATATAATTTGTTGTAGTTGTATTTTTTTATTAATGTGCCACGAAAAGAATTGGCAATTTTTTTTAATTTAAATTATTTCATCAAAAAAAAAAAAAAAAAATGTGAAAAATCATAAAATCGATATAAAAACCATATTTTCAGAGGTTTCATCTGATGCCCAACAGTCACTTTTAACAACAGTCCAACAAGAGATGGCAGCAAGAAGGCAAAAAGTTGGAAATATTTCACGGCAGGATTCACGTTTATCTGTAAAAAGTCTTATCGAAAGTATTGAGAATGTTAATAAACAGGTAAATATCCAATTAAAAAATCGATCCAGTAAAATTATAAATTCAAAATATGTACATATGTACTTCCTTTTGATCCTTGATGAAAAATTAAATTTGAAGAAAAAAAATAATTGTTTCCTTTTTTCACATAAATTTAGACAAAATCAGCTGGTCCTGGATCACGTTGCAGCTCATCATCAAGCTTAAATAGTTTAACTTCAGATGTAATAAATGGTAGTATTGGTAGTGGTGGTGGTGGTGGCGTTGGAATCGGTCAAAATGGAATTAGTCGTAGTACAACAGGAGAATGGATCGAAAATGGTGGTGCACAACAGCATCAAGTAAGTATCTTTCCCTTTCTATCATTTTTCTTGTGTATTAATTTTTTCTTGTTAATTTAAATTTTTAAATGTATGTCCTTTTCATTTGAATTCTATATTCTATTCTGCTTTTTAGCTACATACACCAGTTGTAACTGGATTACAAGCAAAAAGTCCTTTACGTGAACAACAACAGACAGCTGGAACAAATTTGAATATAAATTTGAATGGCAGTCAAAAAAATCTAATATCAGGTAAGTGTAAAATTTAACGGTATTTTTTTTTTAAGTTTTCTTCTTTTAATTTCTGTTTTTAGTTAGTCAGTTTTTATTTAAATTAAAATTTTAGATAAATAAAAAATTATCCTTTTTAAATTTTATCGAAAATTTCTGTTATAAGGGTGAGTTTCAAAACATTTAAAATTGTATTTTGAGTACACTACAGTTACTGTACAATGCACATTTGCTTCCACCATTTGTGCATCAAGAAAATTCACGTATACTGCGATGTGCATTGTCAAAAATTCATTTACAATACGTTTTGAAATTTTCAATAATGAGGGTTATTCTGGCCGAAGTTAACAGATTCGACCAGAATAACTCCCAATGTCATAATTTTCAAATATTAATACGTATTGAAATTTTAAACTTTACATACGGTCAGACACGAGGCGGTATTCACAAACGTTTTGAAACTCACCCTCATACATTTCTTTTTGGAAAAAAATATTAAAAAAAATTACACATTCACTTGTACACAAAAATTCTTTACTGTATCGCAAGTTTTTGTTTTTTTATCTTTTTGAAAATGTATTTTCTTAAGTGAAATTTTAAAACAATAAATAAAATGTTTTTTTATTCATTTTGTTATTCGTTTCATTACAAAAAATAAAAATTAAAAAACAAAAAAAAATCGAATTTTTTATCATCTTCATCGATTGCATAAAAATTAAAAAATTTAAAAAAAATCAAATAAAAAAAATAACGAAACCATAAAAGATTTTGGAAAAAAATCATCATCATTATATTTAAATAATAATAACAATAATAATAATAATAACAACAACGTAACCATCACCACAACAACAATGTCTTCTTCTCCTGCTACAATTGCTAGTAATTCTTCTACTACTTCTACTGCTACTACAACGGCTTCAACCATAGTAACAACAGTAAATCATAATAATAATAATAATAATCAGAGTAATTGTAATAGTCCGAATAATAATAATAATAATAATAATAATAACAGTAACAGTAATATGAATATAAATAATAATTGTAATAGTATCATAAATTCAACAACAAATAATAATGGTAATCATCATTATCTACATGGAAGAGTATGTAGTAAGCAAACGACTGCTGATGATCCTTCTTATGTAGCTTCAATATTTTCACAGAAAACAATGGATTTTGTACGTCGTAATAGCTACGGAGATTTGAGTACGTTTCCATTTTCTTAAAAATTTATTTTTTTATTTTTATTTTTAGTTTTTTTTTCTTCATTTCTTTTCTAGCGTTTTATTTAAACTGTAAATTTCATATAATATTTTTGTCTCTTTTTAACTAAAATAAAAAGGAAAATGAAGTGAAGTGAAGACATCAACGAAAACGTAGCTTTTACGGATGTCAAAAATGGCGTAGCGAGAAAATGAAGTAAAGTAAATCCTACCATAGAGTCTGTTCAAACGGATTGATTCACTTTCGCTTCTGCATTCGTGTCCACAAAAAGTAATGAACAGGAAAATGAGACGTTTCAATCCATGTGAAGCGAAGTAATGAATGAAAATTAGCAAATTTTTGTGAACATCAATGTATCAAGAGCGAATGAAAAACGAAAGCGAATTAATCCGTCTGAATAGTATACTTTACTTCACGTACGCTCTCTTTACGGTTCTCTTTATTCTACTGAAATGAAAAGTGGTTTTTGTCAAAGTTAACGAAACTGAACGAACTTTAATTTACATAAGATGATAAGTGCATCTGCATTGATTTGATATTGTGCACAGGCATTTTATTTTAACTTCACTTCGTTTCATTTTACTTTTTATATTTTGGTTAAGGATAAAGTTATTATTTTTCACTACATTTTCTTTCGTTTATATTTTTCTTTTTCCATTTAATTTTTTATTTTTATTATTTTTTTATTGAAAATAAACGTATAAATATTTTATCCTTTTTTTTTTGTATAATAATTACATATGTACATATTTATTCACTTTTTCACAATAATACAAATTACTTATTTACTATTATCAATAAAACTAAAAATATAACAACTGTATTTATGTGTAATAATAAATTTTATGTACAAATTAAAAGAAAGAAAAGTGGAAAAAAAATTTAAATTTGCATGTTGAAAATGGATTGATGTTGTGTATCAAATCAAACAAAAAAAATGATAATTCTACAAATTAAAAATTATTTTAATCTGTAACTGTAATATTGTATTATATTTATATTTTTTGAATTAATTTTTAAGACTGGAACACATAGTTTCTTTTCGTTTCGTTCATTACTGCTGTAACAGAATGTGTGGCTATAGTTACGATTGAAGTATGCAGCAAAGTTTGAAATTATATAAGTCAATGTTTAACAACAGTGTATGCAGCTGCTGCCAAAGTTGTAATCGTAGCTGCTGCTAGTCTTTAACAAATTTTTTATTTACGGAGCTACAGATTGACATTCCAGTTTTTATGATTGAAATGATGCGCCATTATGAGTTAATTGATCACTCAATTTGACAGTTTTGAATCAGCCACATACTCACATTAGGCAGCAGTATGTTCTGGTTTCGTTACAATCTCATGCTTCACTTCAGAATATACTACGTGCTGTGCCACATGCTTCAGCCGTAACAACAGCTACACATTCTGTTCCAGCAATAAGAGAAGAAGAGTAAGAAAAGTGAAGAAGAGAGCGAAGGGAGAAGAAGAAAATAACGAAACGTAACGAAAGAATCCGAAACGAAACGTAACAAACAACGTAACTTTGTGTACCAGTCTTCAATGTTTTTTAATTCTTGGTATTTTTTTCTTTTGACTCTAATGTATATTTTAATGTTTGTTTTTGTTACGTTTTTTTCTCTAATTTCGTTTTATTTATTTATTATTTTATGAAAATCAAATTAAATTAAATAAAATTAGATTTATAGACATTTAGATTTACACGTTTTCGTATAATTTTGTTCATTTTTTACATTTTTTTTAGATTATAAGAAATTTTATTTAAAGAAAAATGTACATACACTATATTTTATTATGTAGTTGTATTTTATTTTAACCTTTTGTTGTTGTTTTTTTTTTTAATTTTAAATAATATATTTATATAGCAAATATGGTGATGGTTGTTGTTGTTATTATTTGTTAAGTTTTTTTTTTAAACAAAAAAAAAGTACATACATAAAAATTATGATATTTTTATGTACAAACGAAAAAACTAAAAAATTAAAATTAAAAACTAAAACTGAAACTGAAATGAATACAAAAAAAGGTTTTCCACAAAATTTTTTGATTGAAAGCAAAAAAAAAATCATACAACTTTTGGTAAGATAAAAATGTAAAAATATAAAAATAAAATTTAGAAAATTTTAAAAACAGAAAAAAAATCGAAAAATTCAATACCAAATAAATACATAGGCTGTTTGAAAAGTTTCTAGCCTCGACATGAAGACTTGATGCTTCTCGACGAACTCATTTTGATAAGACGATGGGGTATATGCCTTGCAAGGCAATGACTGTAAAAATTGTAGCCATTTTGTGGACGTTCATTTGTTCGTTGTTTGACAGTCATTTTGTATTACTCAACAACAGTATTTTTTGTAAAAATGAAAATAAAAAAATCGAATATTTTCTTATACTAAACAGCGGTTGCCATAGCGAAAGTTCATGAATTCGAATTTGAATTGATTATTCATCAGATTTTGCCTCTAGCTAGCTAGCTAGCGACTTTTTTCTGTTTCGTAGACTCAAAGTTTGACTCAAAAGATGAGAAGTTTTCATTAAATAAATATGTCATCGTATCCGTAGAAGCATATATTTTGCAGGGCAAGATGAAAACTATTATTTAGAGAGGTTTAAACGATGAGAGCATCGTTGGGAAAAGTGCATACATATATGTAAACTTAAAGAGAGACAGTTAAATAATAAAACATAATTTGAGCGAAAAATAAGTAAACTTGTTTCTGTTTTAGGCCAGAAACTTTTCAGACAACCCCATAGTAGAACTCATCATCGTGTATGTGTATGTAGTAAAAAACAGTTTTTTTTTTTTCATTTTGAACAAAATTTGGAAAGCAATTTCAATTATGTAATCAAAAATAAACCAATAAAAATTTAATAATTTAAACAAAGTAAAACACAAAAACAAAAAATCTTGGACAAATTTCGTGAATGGAAATTAAATTAAATAATTTCAGTTTTTTTTTCTATTTTAAATCTAGAAATCAGTAGAAAACAATTTCTCCCAAAATTATATTTTCTTTGGAGTATTTTTATTTAAAATTTTGTTTTAATTTTTTTGTTTTAGATTTTGTTCAAAAATTATAAAAAGATTTGTCCAAAATATTCCTAAATATTCGCAAATATTAATATCCTAATGTATAAATGTGTAAATAATGTAGTGGATAGTGGAATGAGTTAGTTTTAAAAGTTCTGAATAGTTGGTGTAGTTTGGATTAGAAATTTGTGCACTGTACACTCACTGTAGAAACTACACAGCTACGTACAAACAGAAAGCGAGGCGATTCCAATTTAAGCTGAGTTGACCTTAATGTTACTATGCTGGGCTATAAAAATGTACCGAAGTGTGTTCAAATCGAGTGGTAAATTAGCGAATGACGCAGAAGCGATCGATGATAAAAGATTCAAAATGGTTGCCTAGCTCAGGATTGTATCCGCTTTGCGTTTAGCACTAATGTGGATTGCTGACAATGCAATTGACAAGCTATCAAAAGCAAGTAAATCAAGCAAAGCCACCAATGCGTATATTGTATCTTCCCCATAAGGGTTGATGAGTTTCTCACAATTTTGTACAGATCTGCATTCATAGCTTAGTTTAGCATCACTTCGCATTCTGTTTGTACGTAGCCCAACTGTTGTTTTCCAAATTCAATCTAACAAAATTAACCGTTTTTCTTTTCCTCAGTAATTGTTTACATAAATTGCCCGGAATTGAATCCCTATTCTACCACATCCCCAAACACAAATTAAAATAAAATTTCAAATTTGATTTGGTGATCTGTATCTGTGTACTAATTTTTAATGTACTTTCTTTTTTTTTTGTTTTTAATTACCTCCTTACCACTTCTTCTGTTATTATTCTTTTTTTTTACTTTTTCGTTTTATATTTTCGAAAAAAAAAAAAAGTTTTAACATTAAATTTATTTTTTATTTTCTAATTTTTGTTTTGAATAATTAAAGGTGAAAGAAAAGATCCCTTAAATGCATTAGTCAAAAATGGCGGATCAAAACGTAATGCTTTATTAAAATGGTGTCAAAATAAAACTGTTGGTTATCGAAATATCGATATAACAAATTTTAGTTCATCATGGAATGATGGTTTAGCATTCTGTGCTATATTACATTCGTATCTGCCAGATCGTGTACCATACGATACATTGGGACCAAATAATAAACGAAGAAATTTTTCGATTGCATTCTCTGCAGCTGAATCAGTTGGAATTCCTACAACATTAGTAAGTACATAACATAGTCGTACTTCCTCTTCCCCTTCCTGTATTTAAAAATTATATAAATTTTCAATTTTTTTTTTGAATAAAATTTCTTTTAATTTTTGTTTTTTTTTTTTCAGAATATTAATGACATGTGTCAACAAGAGAGACCAGACTGGACCCAAGTTATGGCATACGTAACTGCAATCTATAAGCATTTTGAAACATAAAATTTAATTTAATGAAAAATGTATTTAAATTTTAAATTTTTTATTTTTATTTTTTAAAACGAAATCATCACCAGTGTCGTCTTTGTATAAATTTATGTAGTTAAAATAATTTTTTTTTCACGTTCATCATTACGCATATAGTTTCATGGTTTTATCCTTTTTCTTTCATTCATTCATTCATTTTTTTGTTTTTTGATTTTAATTTTTGTTTTTTAGATTTAGTATGTATCTATTGTATATTTAAACAAAAAAGAAGAAGAAAAAGAGGAAGAAAGAAAAAATCTACACAAAAATAACAACAAAAAAATTAAAATTATAATATTTCCAAGTATTTTATCATGTAATTCGTTTTCATTGTTCTTTTTTTTTTCGTTGTTGGCAAATGATGAACAAAAAAAAAGTTTTTTACATTTGAGATCATCATCATGTGGTATGCAATTGAAATTGATTAATTTTCACAATACATATACAAATATTCAGGACATCCTAATATTGTCAAAATAATTTTGTCTAACACTATTAAAAAAACTTTACACTACAATTTTCTACACATAAACACATAGAGTGAAGAGATAATAAGAGTGCTCACGATTGGGATTCACGAAACAGAACAGAGTAATGCCGATTCTACATTCAATGCAGTGACTTCAACTTCGACTTTGATTTAATGGATATGATATGAGTTATTAGAACTTCTACACTCAATACAGTAGACTTGACAGCTACTTTTACGTGTTAAGCATGCTGTGAAGTCGAAAGTCGCAGTCCAAGTTGAAGTCACTGCATTGAATGTAGAAGCGGCATAAAAAAACGATGTAATTGACGGTTTATTTGTTTTAAATTTTTATATTTATTACCTGACAACACGAACACCAGACATTTATGAAGAAACACACTTACAATGATTTAAATTTTTTTTTTTTTTATGAAATAAAGTAAAAATAAGTTATATTTTTTATCTAAAAATTATTTTGTTCATCATTTACCCTACCATTAAATTTTTTGCATTCAAACTCATATAATTAAGTACATTAACTATAAATATTATTGTTGTTTATTGTATTTTCATGTTTCATTTTTTAAAAGTATTTTTCAATTCATTTTACAAGATGAGATATTTTTATTTTGAAGTTCTTTAAAAAAAATAAAAAGCAAAAAAAAAAAAAAATGAATAATGAATATAATGTATATCCATGCATTTAGAAAAAATTAAATAAATAAATTATTAAATAAATAAATAAATGAAAAAAATAAAATGAACTGGAATAAATTAAATAAAATTATATATATATATAAAAAAAAAAAAACAATGTATGTATGTAGTAGTAATAAATTAATTATGAATTTATTTTAATTATTTAATTTTGATTCTTTTTTAAAAAAAAAAAAAAAATATTTTTCAAATATAGTTCTAGTCAAAAAAAACTAGGATTGTATTTTGTTTTTGATATTTTCATTTTCTGTGTACCTAATTGAAAAATTAAAATTCCCAGTGCGGTATTACAATGTAAATAAAGACGTAAGTATGTGTGTATGATGAAGGATGTTCAGGGCGGCGTATATGGGTCAAAAAAATTCTTTCTGAAAAACATTCTCATGATTATGTGAAAAAAAAATCTTCAGTATTCAGGAAAGTATTCAGTCATTAAATCCTAAAACTTGAAGACAAAATGTAAGTTCGTATAAATTACAACAGAGACGAAATAGAATGTCGGTAAGTACATCAACGATCAACATCAAACAAATTGTTTATCTATTTGAAGTTTCTCCATTCTATGTTCTGCATTTAAAAACACTTATCACAGCATTTCAGAATGACAGTATCGTAACAGCAAATTCATTCACAACATTATGCAATAAATTTATCATCATATCCTACATTCTCCTTTTAAATGATATCGAATTGCCCCAACAAAATGTTGAACATTTATGTCCTGAAATTGTCATTGATGTCAGAATTTGTTCTTGATTTATGATTTCCCATTACTAACCTAAAAATTCTGATTCAATCATTTAGACTTCTTTTAACATTGCAAAGTGTACAAAATATTTCTGTGAAACGGATCTAATGCATCTTCTATTTCTAAAGTGATAATCGTTAATTATTGTAAAATAATAATGAGAACTTTCACAAATTGTTTCACCAATGAAATTATGAAAAAACCAATGAACGAATGAAATTAAAAATCACAGTCATATTACATTTTTTGTTTTTCTTAAAGAAAATTTATTTAAATTTAATTTCAATTTCATACAAAAAAAAGAATACAGATTTACATAATTATTTCAAAGATTTTTTTATAAATAAGAATTTTTAATTAATTTAATTTTTTCTTTCGCTAACATCTACCAAATTGTCCTTTTTTTTTTTTTTGTTTTAAAATCTCAAATTTAATTTTGACATTTCGTTACATTTTCTTTTTTTTTATCAATCTACACAATCATCATAAGTACACATAATTTATTTAATTAATTTATAATTTTTGTTCATCATTCCATTTGACATTTTCAATTATTTCTACATTTCTACTATACAATAATTCTTGTCTAGCTGGAAAAACGTATAAATCCTTTTTGAAATCATCAATATTAAATATTGTTGATTTATTATCAGTTACATAATTTAATAAATAGCTCGAATGTATATCATTACGATCAGCTGTCCTTTTCTCAGGGCTAGCATATTTATTTCCAACTACCTATAAATATAAAATATAGAGAAAATTATGATAAATTTTTAAATTAATATACAAAATTTTATATTAACATGCCTGTATTGATAATTTACGAAAATTATCTTTTTCAATATTTTCAAGAAATTCTAATAATTCAGTTTTTGTTATTGTCCTTAAACATTCAACTTCCTTTTTGACACGATCAAATATATATTCTTCACTAACAATTTCTGACCAATTACGTATTATTTCATCTTTTAATTCATTATCAGCAACCATTTTAATACGTATCAATGATTCACGTACATGATCATAATCATCATCATCCATTTCCATTAATATTGTATGCATTTGTGTACGAAATGCTTCAATACGTTCTTCGACATGTTCTGCTGTAAATTTATTCTCTTGTGAATTAACTGTTATCGTATAACTTAATATACCATAATTATTTCGTATTGATAATGATACATCATAACCTAATTGCTCTTTAGTACGTAATATATCGAATAATGGTTCTTCAGCAAAAATCATTAATAAATCTAATATGCATTCATTACGAATTGTACATGGACCAATTTGATATAAATTTGATACGACAGTATTTACATCATTCTCATTAAATGATTTACATATAATATAATTTGAACCGATTGGTAATTGACATGTTCTTGATTCAACCAAAGATTTCTGAAATTTACACAAAAAAATATATATGAAATTTTTTGTAAATATGTACTTTATTTATACGATTATATGCGATTTTGAATTTTAATTTCATTTACATTTTCAATTCTTGAACATTGAAGATTATTTAAAACGATATTCATAACGTTATGAGCCTTCTCTTCTGTTAGATTGCCTTGTATTAATGCTTGAATTTTCATTTGTTTCAATATCAAAGAAGAAAATTCTTTTAATTCTGTTAATGTAATATCTTTAAGTAAATTGTATTTTTGATGTACAGACCATCGAACTTTTTCAAGTATACTAAGACGTATATCTCTAGAATAATGATTAAAAAAAAAAATATGTAAAAGAAGAAATTTAATTAATTCAAATTTTCGGATTGTTTTCAGCGTTCAAATTATCAGTTATCATTTTTAAGTACTCAGATTGAAAAAACAAAATACAATAAAATAATCATACTCACTTATTTAAACTTTTCGGTTTTATAAAAGAATTATAATAGTTAACTTGTTGTTGTTTAATAAATGCTTTAAGTTCAGCTTCTGTTAATTTTTCAGCAATATTTGTCATACCTTTTGTAATTACATCGACAATTAAATGTAATTTTTCATTATAGCCACTCACCTAATACAACACAGAGAATGTAAGAATGAGCATCTTTTTTTTTATACTCGTTGATTTATGGATAAGTTTACTTACTTTTAAAACGAGACTTTTTTCAGACGCATAAAATTGATAATTTAATCCAGCCGTAACAGCGGGATAAAGTTCCTCAACAAGTCGATATTTTACTAATAAAGAATAAATTGTCATCAAAACAGCACTGTAAAGTAAATTAAAAAATAAAAATAAATAAGATTTTGCATCTAAAAATTAAAAATTTTAATGAAAGAAAAAATTTAATTTTTCATACTTACTTTTTTGCATTTTCTAATGGTAAAGGTGTAATAAAATTAAAATTCATATAACATTCTGGTAATAAAAATTTATCATCCTGTTTAAACCATAATTCACATATATCTGTATGTAATAATTTTTTTGGATATAAAGAATATAATTCACCATTACATAATATATGAAAATCTTTTGTTACAAATTTATTTTCAGTTGGAAAATATAATTCTGGATATGTTTTACAATTATCCCATAAATTAATCCATTCTTGTGGCATTTTTATTGTTGCATATTCAGTACCAAACCATTTTTCTTTTTTATCATATACAATACCATTATATTTTTTTAATGATGTTACCATTATATTAAATTTTCTTGTATTTAATAATTTTATTATACGATTTATTGATTCTTCATTATATTCAAAATATAATTCTGGACCAGTTAATATATCCTTTGGTGGATAATATTTTAAATTTAATACTAAATCTTGTACATTATCGTATGCACTACGTTCGGTACGAAAACGAAATGTTGTCGCTTCAATTTCTTGTAATTCAGTAAATAGTTCTTTGCTAGGACCATTTTTTTCTAATAATTGAATGTATGCAAATGTTGCTTCTAATACCTATTTATTAAAAATATTTATTTTATCATTTTTAAATTGAATTTTATAAAAATATTTTAATTTTTCTGTTACCTCATTCAAATGATTAAAGCCTTCTTCAGTTAAATAAATACAAATATTGAATAATGAATACATGGAATTGTATTCAAAACCAGAATCATCGACTCCAGCCATCATTTCTAATGCCCAAAGTCTATAAAATTAAATACGAAATTCAAATTTTAATTTGAAAAATAAAAATAAATTTAGTTTTGTAAGTCAATTAAAAATTTACTTTCGTCTCAAGTAAGCACAAAGACTACCGCATCCTTCATACCCTAATAAATATGCAAGATAATCGTGCGGCTTATAACGATATTCCTAGTGAGAAAGAATACATTATCGTCAGGGCGTCAGATAATAAAATTCATCTTGTTAAATTATTTTGAAATTTACCTTAATTAAAGACGGCAAGCACCATGTAATTTCTAATTTACAAACGTTCGATACCGGTTTAACGAAATATACATTCGAATAGAATTCATCTCTGAATGCATTCTCATGATTAAATGCACTGAAATCATCTGGTGGTAGTTTATTATCGATTATTTGTGTAAAATGCTTAACAATAAGTCTCTGTAATGAATTGAATAATCAAAAATATAATTTCTTAAGTTCATGCAACAAATGAAATTTATTTAGTTCTTTACCTCAAGCTCATCTAATGGTAATCTTGCTTGTATACAAATGTACATTCGATGTGCGCTATAATGATGTTTTCTAAATTCGTGTGTTCGTCGATAAAGTTCATCATCATCGATATTCTCTTTTAATGTTTTCAAATTGCCCCATGTAAATATTGATGATGGATGTCCAATAGTTCCAAGTGATGCCAATAATTCATCTCGACGCATTTCATCGTCCTGCATAGTCGATTGAAATTCTGATTCGATTGAATCTCTTTCTCGGGCCATTGCTTCTTTTTTCATTAACGGTGAAACAAATAATGCTGCAAACCGATCCAATGATTCATCTAAATTATCTTCAGATATTTCGAAATGAAATGATGTTTCTTCGCATTCAGTTTCAGCATTATCAAAACCACCACATTTCTTTATGAACGAATCAAATTCATTTTCGGATGGATATTTTTCAGAGCCCATAAATATCATATGTTCCAAAAAATGTGCTAAACCATTTATGTCCGGTGGATCACTGAATGATCCAACATCTACCATTAATGCAATTGCTGCCAATTTTTCATCACCTTCATCCTCTGAACTTGTTTCTTCGTCAGATTCACTTTCGGTGCTTGTCGATTCAATTTCTTCTTCAGCAGCACTCGATACTTCATCTTCTGTATTACTGTCAACATCACTTCCACTACTGTCACTAGTCTCTTCTTCGTCATCCGATGAATCAGTTTGTGGCATTGGTGACGTATCTTCAATCAATAAAGCTTTTATCCCATTTTCCAATTGGATTAATCTACAATAATAATATTAATCATTTTTCAAAATTTTCTCAATTATAAAATAATATAAAAGAAAAAAAAATTAATTCATTTTCCTAACCTATATAATTTTTTATCATGTTCAGATTTATCTGGTATTTCAAAATATGTTATTTTTCTTGTTTGTTCACATTTAACAATTTCATTTTCACTCATTTTTAAATGCTTTAAATTGATATTTTTGAAAAAATTACAAACTACAGACTTATAATCACCTACACGAATTTTATGTACCAAAAATTTTCTTAAAAAACCTATTGAATTATAAAAATTGAAATTTATGGACATTGAATTTTTGACACATTAGAAAATTATGCAAAATGTCCAACAAAAATAACAAAACAATTCACAATACCCACATCACAATACCACATTCACAATCTTCTCAACTCAAGCACAACGCAACTCAACGCAATGATATATGACAAAAAGCAAAGCATTATAGATTGTGGTAAATGTGGTGTGGTGAAATTACAGATTACACACGAAACTTCGTCAAAAAAACAACCACACATTACACATTCTACATTCTTCATTGCGTACTGTGTCTACATCTTTTATAAATTTAACAATTTCATAGCATTCTGTATTTTTATATTTCGAATTTTGAATTTTTGTAATACAACGAATATAAGAAATTCGACAATTTTGAAAAATTTCGATCAAGCAAGCGAAACATTAAATTGGGAAGTACCAAAGTACAGATTACTTTACTTGATAAACAAGATTTCATGAAATTTTCCATTTTAAAATTTGTAAGGAAAGAAGTGAAATGTATGAAGGAATGGAATACTAGAGGATGTAATTGTGAATGAATAAATATTGCCATTTAAAGTATTAAATTATTAAGAAAATTCCAAAACAATTACATTTTTCAATTAATATAATTTTATTATAATTTTTTTTTATATATTAATTTACAAAATGTAACGAAATCAATTATTGTTAAAAACAATATTTCTGTATGAACAAATTTATTGGCACCACCATTTTCTTTCATTATTCATTTTCAGTCGTCACGATAGGATAAATTGTTAAATTTTTCTTAAAATCAGATATTTTTGATATTGTTGTTTTACTGGCAGGAATTTTCTTTAAATTATACGATGTTCTTGACATGATTTGTCTTAAGCCATTCATTATTTTTGATTGACTTCCACCGATCGTTTTACTTCCGACAACCTAATTGCATTCATAAAATAAATAAAAATAAGAAAATGTAAAAAATAACCAATTATTATTTGATCAGAATAGTAAAGGAATAAATCCATTGAAAAATGTTCATTTTAGATCACATTAAATATAGGTACAATACCTGAATAGATAATTTTCGAACGTTATTTTTTTCGTATGATTCTAAAAATGTAATTAAATCAGATTTTCGTAATTTTCGTAAACAATTAATTTCTTGTTCATTACGATCAAATAGATATTCATCAATTGATATCTCTTGCCAATTTCTATTGATTTCATCATGTAAATCTTTTGGTTGTGCTAGTTTTCTTTGTATAATAAGATCACGTATTTTATCATATTGTTTTTCATCTAATTTTTTTAATAATTTAAATGCTTGTTGACGGAATGTTTCGATTCTTTCTTCGACAACATTTGCACTAATTTTATTCTCGTATGAATTAACACCGATTTGAATACCAATAATACCATTATCACTAATCGGTGTACACCATACATGAAATCCTAATTTCTCTTTTGTGTATAACATATCAATTAATGGTTGCTGTATCATAGCTGCATATAATTCTGTTAAACATGATTTACGTATTGTATTCGGTCCAATTTGATAGAAATTCGAAACAGTAGTTCTTGGATCATTAACTTTGAATGATTTACAAATGAAATAATTTGAACCTAAAGGTAATTGATGGGTACGCACTTCAATTTTGGTTGTCTATATCAAAAAAGAAAAAAAAATCGTTATATGGAGGGAGACAAATTAAAAAATAATACATGGTCTGAGTTATTGAAAGCCATAAATAACCGTGATAAAATAATGGTAATAACAATCTTACATTTTCTATTTTACCACATCCAAGATTTGTTGATACGATGCCGATTATATATTTTGCATTATCTTCAGTCATATTTCCTTGTATTAAGGCTTTTATTTTTAATTCTTTAAAAACAATTGTTATAAAAGATCTCAATTGATTAAAACTAATTCTATCTAATGAATGAATTAAACTGTATGTTGACCAATGATTATGTAGTACGATTTCTCTTCGAAGTTCACTATTTAGTACTTCTGTTGATGACATTGCATCTATATAATAATGTTTCAATTTATCGGCAAACATTTTAAATTGATTTTCTGTCAATTCAACATCAATATATGATATTGTTCTTGTTATTTCATCCATTGCAAGATGAAGTTTTTCATTGAAACCATGTACCTATGGAGGATTTTGAAAAATTGTCACGTAATTTGTTAATTTTCACGAAAACTATAGCATATATCAGTCTCAAGATTAAATTAAAAATCTTACTTCTAAATAAAATCCTCTTTTATCATTATACAATGAATAATCAATTCCTGCCATGCTAGCTAAATACATTCTTTCTTTGAGTACATGATTAATACACATTCCATACAATGTTAACAGGACAGCACTATATATGCATAAAAAAAATTGTACAAAAATCAATGTGAAATTTCCTTAGAACAAAACAATATTCGTATATACACCGGCATACTACTTACTTTGTTGAACTTTCTAATGGCATTGGTGTTATTAAATGCATATAAATGTATGCTTGCGGTAAAAAGAATTTATCATCTTCTCTGTACCATAATTCAGAAAAATCATTTTCATAGATTTTTCTTGGTTGTTTTGATATGTGGAGAATTGAATGATTCGATTTCGTTTGTCCAGTTTTGAATAAAATTGAAAAATCTTTTGTAATGAAATGATTACGTCTCGGTAATGAAAATATTGAATTTAATTTACGACCTCTCCATATATCTTTCCATTTTTGTGGTATTTCGAATAGAGCATATTGTACACCATACCATTTTTCTTTTCGATTAAATTCAATATTATTGAATTTTTTCTTTGTCATTATTGTTATATTAAAATTTTCTCTACCAAATAATCGAATAATTTTTTGAATTTCTTTATCATCGAATTCATAATATAATTCAGAACCGAATAATATATCTTTTGGTGGAAAATATTTCAAATTCATAACTAAATGTTGTACATTCTCGTAGGGATCTTTTTCTTTACGAAAACGATAAGCAGTCGATACGATTTGTTTCAATTCATTGTAAGCTTCTTCATCAATTGCATATTCTTCAACGAATTTTATATATGAAAATGTCGCTTCTAATACCTTATTATAGTCAAAAAAATTAGAAAATTTAATTGGAAAAAATGAAAAAAAAAAAAATAAAAAATAATAATTAAAAATTGTATCGATAAAAATCTTAAAAGGTAGGCGTGTATGTGTGATAAATATACTTCAGTTATATGATTTAGACCATCTTCTGTTACATCTATACATATTTCGAACAATGACAAAATTGAATTTTCATCGTATAATTCAGTGAAAACATTACGAGCCCATAATCTGTAAGGGGAAATTAAAACGATTCCGCATATTAATGAAGAAAATTTACAATTACAATAATTATGAAATTTATACTTATTTCTCAGGTATGCACAAAGACTTCCTTTATCTTTTCTTGATAGTAAATATGAAATGTAATGATGTGGTTTGCATTTGTAGTCCTGTATTTGTGTGTATCATAAAAAAATTTAAATGTTTTAAAAATTGTTTAATTTGAAAACTTTGTAAAAAATTTTAATTTACCGGAGCGATTGAGGGGAATGTCCACGTTAAACAAATACGTCTTGTATCTTCAATTGCTTTTATGCATAGCACATGCGTAAAATACTCTTCTCTAAATGCATTTCTATGATTGAATTGACTGAAATCATCTTCTGGTAATTCGTTATTTTTAATTTTTAAAAAATGTTTGGCTACAATTTTCTAAATAATGAAAAAATAAATATTAAAAATAATATCAGACAGAGTAGCTATGATAATCATCAACATAATTTTAAATTCATATTTTCATTATACAAAAAATTTATATATACGAGTATGTATGTACCTCAGTATCATTTATATTGAATTTAGATTGAACACATAAATACATTCTATGTGCACTATAATGACGTTCTCTAAATTCTTTTACTCTACGATACAATGTTTCATCATCGATTTGATCCTTTAATGATTTCATATTACCGCATGTAAATTTTGATATTGGATGTTTTGGATTAGCTAATGCCGATAATACATGAATTTTTCGCCAACGATCATTTTGTAATGTCATTTGAAATTCAGAATCAATAACTTTTCGTTCATTATCGATTGTATTCTTTTTCATTAATGGTGCCGTAAAGAATGCTGATAAACGTTTTAATGCACCATCCAAATAATCTGTATGGACTTTAAATTGAAACATTGTTGTTTGTCTTTGTGTACTGGCATTTGCATAACCTCCATGCGATTCAATATACGATAAAAATTCACTTTCAGATGGATATTCTTCTGAACCCATGAATATCATATGTTCTAGGAAATGCGCTAAACCACATATATTCGATGGATCACTAAATCCACCCACATATACCATTAGACAAACTGCTGATGAATTATCATCATCTATTATTGGACGGATAAGTTCTTTTTCACTTTTCTTTCGAATTATATTCGGTTTTTTTACAATATCTTTTATCAATTGATTTGGATTATCTTCGACTAAAAGTACGTTCATGCCATTCTTTAATTGTAAAACTCTTCAAAAGAAGTTTATTAAAGAGTTAAGGTATAATTAATAAGTAAATGAAATAATTTGGAAAGTACATTTTTTTTTTTTTTTGGAAAAATATTTTCATTCAAAATAAATGTTTTCTATATACCTGTATTTTTTTGGATCAGTTTCTATTTTATCTGGTTCATCTAGGCGTAAAATTGATTTTCGTTCAACGACTGATTCAGGAATTAGAATTTCAGATTTTTCTTTCACTTGATTTGCATGTTCACTATTTTGAATAATGAAATTAATTGAAAATTCTTATTTGAAATATTGCGCGACTACACAAAATCATCATGTCCTATATATATATATATACCTTAAAGCAGTTCCCAATTTTGTATCCATGATGTGTCTGTCCTGCTAATTATTTATCTTTCGTAAGATTTCTCCTAAACAAAATGTAAAACCATATATTCATAGATGAACTTTAATATTTAACATTTGAAAAATTAATACTAATATCCTGAAAATTTTTGAAAAATTGTCTCGTGAATTCGAGTAAGGTGGGTGGGTGGTACAAAAATTAAAAAAGTGAAAAATGATTATATTTCAGGAACTAGAGATCGCTGCGAGAAGATAGTAGCACCATTGGAAATAATGTCCAAAAATACATAAAGTATAGCTCGCTCAGTTAAAGTGATAAAATTCAAAAAAAAATTTTTCATTGAATTTTTTAAAAAAAATTAGAGTCAATTGGGATCAGCCTTTCTATTTTTTTGGTAAAAAAATTTTTTGTCGAATTCTACCAATCTGATAGTCCAATTTTATAGATTTCGGGACGCTCTTTCTGGAAAAAATTATTTCAATCCGCTACGACAAACGGTTTTCGAGACATGGTCAAGTACATCCATGTAAAGACTGCAGAGTATGCTGGTAGCGTGGTAGCTGGTATTCAAAATGTGTTTGTGTATATGACTCGCATGTAGGCAGATACTATAATAACGTTTACTGATCAATGTGGCATGTGGCCAAATTTAAACATGTGCAAAATATGAAAAAATTTTTTTTTAATAAATTTCTTTTATCTATCGAATGTTTAAATTACGCGGATTTGTGTGCGTGTGTGTTTATGTGGCAGATTGTATAGGGATTTATTTATTATAAAATTAAGTATTATGTTTTGTTCTATTTTTAGTACATTATTTATATTCCCATATTATTATTAATTTGTTAATATTTATTTATAACTGAATTTGACAAACGCGATTATTATAATACACACTCGTCGTATCATTATCATGTATTTCATAATTTTATTATTTGATCATAATACTCTTTCTCTTCATATTGGCATAATAATGGATATTTCTCTTTATCATATCGAAAAAAAAAACAACAAAAAAGTACAAATTTTAAAAAGGAAATAAAAAGTAATAAAATAATTAATATTAATCCAAAAAAAAAAATTAGAATGGATTATTATCAGATAGATTATAATTGTATACCATATAATTTGTATTTTGTATAGGTTTTGTAGCATACATATACTCTTATACTACTTACATATATGCATAGGAATTTTTCAATTTTCTTTATATACTAACTAACACTCTACATTCTATCACATTCTATATACTAAGCTAAATGAACTAAAAATATTAGATTAACATAAAATTAGTTTGATAACAATAATTTTTATATTTCAAAAATATTTCAAATATTTTTGTATTAGTTTATTCATCTACTTTCTCTTTATCACACTTTTACATACACGATACATTACTCGTATATATGTATGTATATCTCTTTAGGTATAGGTACTCATAGGTACTTATAACTTTGCAATTTAATTTTAATTTTAATTTCGTCTTAAGTCTTCGACACACAGAGGTTGAAATTAAGTAGATTTCATTTTAATTTCGAGTAGAAATTACGAAGGTGACACACAACGATTTTGACATTTGTCTAATTTATTTAATTTATCTAATTTTAATTTAATTTATCTGAACATAGCCTACTTCTTCTATTAAATTTAACATTTTTTTGGTTTACAATTTGTTGGTAGATGTCTCTGTTCTACGCAAAGAGCGAAACATGAGTAGATTTCGAGCGATTATTACGTACATATTTTTTATGTAGTTTCGCTGTCTAGATTTCGGCCCAAATCCGTCATTTTTTCCGGATTTCGAGGCTGAAATTAGCAAAATACTTAATTTCAACCTTTGTGTGTCTACAATATTATTGACTATCGAATGTACATTATATGATTATATGTACATACGACACATGAAGAGTTTTAGTATTCCTATATAGTATATCCCGACATGCAATTATGTATGCTAAGCATTATATTCAATGTTTCAATTAATTTTATAATTTGTTTATTTTTAAATAAAATTTATGATCATTATAATAATAAAAAAAAAATGATATTTTTTTTCTTTATAGATTATCATTAAGAAATAGAAGAATTAAATAAAATAAAATTGCGTCATTATATATTTGTTCCCTATACATACGAGTATGTATGCCGTAACACAGGCGTCATTATAGTGATCATAAAAATATATGCAGTCATATACGCACAGTAATAGTACATAGTATCGTAGTATATATATACCATACCATCATAAAATTATGATTTTTATGTGTCAAAATTATGTATGTGAGTAAAGTGTGAAGAATAATCATCAATTATGAAGAAAAGTTAATAATAAATCATATTTATATAGACTTTTTATTCAAATTATAAAAAATTATATATGTATATTGAAAAATTTTCACAAGTACCTATAATAAACAAAAATTCAAAAATTCAAAAAAAAAAATAAATAAATTTCTAGAAAAAATTTCGCTTGCTACTATGTAGACCAAATGTATATATACGAACCTATATGTGTAAGTGTAATTATGTATACGCGCGTATGTGTATGAAAGATACTTAACTGAAATTTTAATGCCATATTATTACTTCAAAGTGATAAAATTATATAATGACTGCGAATCGGTATAATTAATAATTAATTAATCATGCAATTAACAATAAAATAACAATAAAAAATGCAACTTTGGAACAGTAACACAGAAGTAAATACAGAAAATTGGATGTAAAATTAAGCCGCTTCTATACATTCAATGACTTATCAACTTCGATTTTGATTTAATGGATATGTATTAGAACTTCTATACATTCAATATTCAATTAATGTAGAGTAGACTTGACAATTACTTTTCTATTTACTGCTCCAAACTCAAAGTCCAAGTTGAAGTCAGTGCATTGAATTTAGAAGCGGCATTACCGAATTTTGATTATTATAACGATGTGTACAGCATTATAACATTAATATTGGTTTCATAATAAATTGATGAGCCAAAAAAATCATTTCAATTCCAAAATAAGTTTATCCTTTATCATTTCTTATGTATCTGATGTTGATTGAATTTCTTTTTTGTTTTTGGCAAAAAAACAAAAGGAAAAGAAATCAAAAGAGCGCTATACGTTTCACACTAAAATTTATTACGAATATGATTTTAAATGTAATTATATGTTTTATCATGATATAGATTATCTACGTATACGACGCACAAAGTTGTATTATATTAATATGTATGTGTATATAAAATAAGAAAGTAACTGTATACCTACCATCGGACTAAATTCTACAATAAATTCTATAAGGCGCCAATCATAAAACTATTGAAATATATAATATATCATTTAATTAGTGGCGGATTTCTAAAAATATCATTTAATTTAATCCATCAAAAACAATAAACAAAAAAAAATCCATATAAAACTTAAATATATACATACATCAATTATTTATGGCTCAAAATAAACTCTTGTTTGTTATCATAAACTATAACTACCATAAAGCAAAAAAAAAAAAAAACAACAAAAAAATAGATACGAGATTTTTGTTTTTCTTTGGTAAATGAAACATGTCACTCATCATAAGTTTGACAAATTGTTTGTGTTTATAATAATCATTTCATATTTGATGAAAATAATAATTCGAGTACCTTACTCTTACATTATTATGAAAATATTGATTGTATGTTATGATGTGAACGTACATAGATGTGTGGTATAAAAAAAAATTTATCTATTTATAAATAATCTACTTTTTTCTATTATTAAAAATCTGATGAAAAATCGAACAAAAAATGTAGATATTTACACATTTATATTTATACTATAATATCATATAATACTTATCTGCAAGTTCCCGCTTCCTAGAGATTTTTATGGTCATACCTTATTTGCTTGAATATCTAAGGCTGATACCACCATTATTATTATTTGAACCCAAATACGAGGATACATAAGGAGCAAGAGTATTAAATGTTGTTAGTGATTTTTCGTGTTTTTTTTTATGTACAATATTCGCATTTTCTACTGCGAGAGAAAATCAACTTTTTCTCAACAATAAAAATGCGAGTACACATATAATGTGTGAACTACTACTCGTATTTACGTAGCGTATACTACAGATACTGTTAGAGACAATGATCTAGAGATCAGTAACTGCTACACAGAGTATATATAAAGGGGAGGAGCAACAGCAAGTATTAAATGTTCTTTTGTTAGTTGATTTTTCTTGCTTTGTTATGTACAATATCCGCATTCTACTGAGGTAGAAAATCAACTTTTTCTCAACCATGAAAATGCGAATACGCAAGTCGCAACATGATGTGTGAAATACTACTCGAACTGTCGCAGCGTATACTATACAGTTACTGTTAGAGGCAATAACCTCCACTCTCCACTGATTGAATGTTTATATAAAGGGGAGGAGGCAAGTATAAAATGTCGTTTGTTGATTTTCTGTACAATATTCGCATTCTATACTGAGGTAGAAAACTAACTTTTGTATATTTATTATTATTATGTGAAAGTGTTATTATATTTGAAAATTTAGAGAATAAATGTTCATTTGGTATATGTATTTTATGTATAGCATATACGATATACAGCTAAATATTTACTATAATTTGTATCAAAAAATTTCTGATTAAAGAAATGACGACATTCACGATAACTAAATATATCTAATAATAGGCTAATAGTATCTAGTAATCTAGTAATCTAGTACAATTAAACGATATATTAATAATTTTAAGTGATTTTATAATTTTATGACTAATCCATATAATCACACATGATATTGAATTAAATACAATTAATCATTTTGCATTTTGTACATATATTTATATCGTTAATTTCGCTAATAATAAGCTTGCTCTTTATTTTTGCTTTTATTTTTTTTTATATACATTTAACGACCACACATTCAACCATTTTTTTTTAATAAAAGGGATCATAAAAATTTTCAATTTTATTTTTATTATTATTTTCTTATAGATAAAATAAAATATTATGTACACAAACACACATGTAATGTATAAATAGAAAAATACATACTAATTATGAATTTAGAAAAATATCTAATCAGTATCATTATGTGAAATTTATAGCTACCTACGGCGAGATACGAGTACATGTAAGTATGTATATAGATGTTTGTACATTTTATATATTATTTATGGATAATTATTATTATTATTCGTGTATATACTTTGTACACAATACATACTCGTGCGTAAATCATAATAAATAATTAATAATTGATATTTAATGCTCTTCAAAAATATATAAATTACCTATTACAATAATTAAATTATATCAGTTCGAATTAAAATTTTTATAAAAAATGTGTTCATCAATTTATTTAATCTGTTTGGTTACTACAGTGACATTATTATTATTTCATATTAAATTTAGTTTATCATTACCATTAACATCGGTAACAACACGCATAAAAAATGGTAATTTAGCTGAGCCAAAACAATTTCCTTGGCAAACATCAATAATCAGTTATCATATTATAAATTCAAATACAAAATATAATAAACAATTTATTTATTATAGTAACAATTATAATGAAAATAAAAATGAAAATTATTTAAATATAAACGTAAAATATTGTGGTGGTATAATAATATCATCTGAATGGATATTAACAGCAGCTCATTGTGTAAACGGTTCAAATAATCTAACATTAGGTTTTGGTTCATTAGATTGGGATAAACCGCAAATAAAAGTGTCTGATATTGATAAAATTATTATAAATCCTGGCTATCAATCGAAAACATATCGTAATAATATTGCATTAATTAAATTAATTTTACCATTAGAATTAACTGAAAATGTAACATCAATACGATTACCATCAAAATCACAAAGTGATATAAGTTTTGAAGGTGTTAAATCAGTAATGTCTGGATGGGGTATAATTCGAAATGATAGTGAAATAAATTTATTAATTAAAAATGAAAATAATAATAATGGTGATCAAATTGATGAAATAATTTTATATGAAAAATCTAAAAATCATTTGCAATGGATCGAATTAACAGTTATATCGAATCGTGTTTGTTCAACAGTATACGGTTCTATTGTACATGAAACAACAATGTGCGCTCAAGGTAATAACGGTGAAAATGTATGTGGAAGTGATTTTGGTGGACCATTAATAACAAAAGATAAAAATGGTGGTTGGATGTTAATTGGTATAGCATCATTTACACAAGGTTGTGATACATACAATAAACCAATCGGTTTCACAAGGATAACATCATTTTTGGATTGGATTAGTACTGAGACTGGAATTATTATTAATTAAATACATATGTACATATATGTAATAATTTAAAATTATTTTTAGTGTTTAATATTTTAATTTTGGTTGCCTTTTTTTTTTGATTTTGATTTTTTTTTTGATATGATGTAATAGGAAGATTTTTTTTTTATTTCGAATTATTTTTATTGAAATTTTTTTTTTTTTTTTGAGATAACGAAATTTATTATAAATTATTTATTAATAAAAACAATATAATTGAAAAAAAAAGCATATTAAATTATAATTTATTTATTTTTATAACCGAAAAGATGTTATTTTATTAAGATTTTTCTAATAGGCGATAGACAATAAATTTTTATCCAAAAATTAATTAAAATTAAATGAAATGAAAATTTGATGTAAACACATTTAAGGTGACTCACCCAATATATATAATCTTTAAGATTTTTTTTTCTCTAAATTTCTTCTTATTAAAACTTGAAAATTTTTCTACAAGTACAATAATGCAATATGTAATTATTTTATCTATAAGTATGTAGGAAGGATTCTGGTGAAAATGTATAGCAAAAATTTTATTTTAATATTTATAATACAAATAAAAAAAAATAATGAAAAGAAAATTATAATTTCGTATTAATAGTATTTATCGAAAATTATAACATAAAATAAACACACACACAAAGTATACAACAATTCCTAAAAATAAAATTCTATACAATTCAAATAATGTCATAAAATAAATAAATTTTTTTTAAATGCTAACTTGGTTAATATATTCAAATTTATCTGTTCATCAATTTACAATATTTCGAATCCAAATAAAAGAAAATCCGTCAATGCTTTCTCAATTGTGACGATGAAAACAAAACAAAAATCAATTGATACTGTAATTAACATTTTTATTAAATTTCTTTATATTATACATACAATCATGTGTGCGGGGTAATTTAAACGAAAATAGGACGACAATTATTGTAACAATACGAGAATTATCATTTAATACAGAATAATTATTGCTACAAGATACTTAATTGTTTTTTTTTTATTTTTTTTTTTTTTTTTTTTCATTTTCCATGTATGATTGCCTTATGTGTTAGATAATGACGATATAAACGATATGTGAAAAAATAGAAAAATTCAACAACCGATACCATACTGATACCCAAACATAAACTGTAAACTCCACCAATATCGGCTGTAAGAAAAAAAAAGAAATCATTAACGTTTATCTGTAATCAGAAAATGTAAATTAATTATAAATTAAAAATAAAATTTTATTATAAAGAGTTTTTTATACGTTTTACAACAGATAAGTATCCTTATCTGTGGCTTTACACATTTTACGTACATAAAAGGCTCATCCAAGACATTACGATAATTTTACGGCTCGACGGAACACTTTGCTTTGACAAGTAGATACGAGTTAAAAAATATTCATTCGATAAATTGTAATCCTTACTTTAAGCAAACAAACAAAAATAAAATAAAAGAAAATTGTCAATATTTTTCCAAGGAAATGCATACTACTAATAAATATCTCATTTTTATAATTTTTAAAAAAAAAAAAAACTTACTAAAAACTTTCAACAGAATATTCATGTTGCATTAGATCTGTAAAATACGAAGACACAGAATATGTTACATCATAACAGTTCGGTAAGCAATGTTCACACTTCACAGTTTTAAAGGAATCTACGATTGTAAATTGAAAAAAAATATATATATATGTATATGGCTTATTATAGGATATTACAATTATTTTTGTTCTCTATTCGATTTGTTATACCGTAATTATTAATGTAGCAATATGCATCCTTTAAATGACAATCTCTTGCTTTATTTTCTTTATTGAAAATAGGTAAATGATATGGATGACAACCACATGTCTTATAGATCGCTTCAGTTTGACATGCCAATTTACATGATGCTTGACGATAAAATTGTAGATCAACATCGCTCGATATTAAGCAGTTACGTTTCTCTCTCTTCAGTTCTAATACCTCTTTACTGGAACTTTGTTCGGTCGGTGAGATTTCAACAAATGATTCAGAATTTGGTTTTATATTAACTAAAGATGCTGTCTCAACGGCAAAATCTTTTGGATGATGTACATATAAAATTAATCCAGTCGTCACATCACTACCGGTACCTTCTAGACCGATTAAAGTTAGGCCACCGTTAACACCGAATAAATTTGATGAGAACGGTTTGTATGAATGATTTGTTGGGTTGTAATTGAATGAACAGCATGGACCTAAATGTGATGTTGATGCAACAAATGCTAAATATTCATGATTCTGATGACAAGGAAATTCTTCTGTACCCCAAAAACAATTTTGAAGAAAATCCTTACATCCAGCACTAATCTCTAAAATTGCTTGATATACAGTTAAATTGTTCATTTCCAATATGGCATCGGCAATTTCGAATAATGTTACATTTGGTTCTTCTTGATGGCGAATTGTGAACACATCCAAATAATTTAATCCAGATACGATATCATCATACGTATACTGTGGAGGTGTTTCACTATGAAAATGAAATTAATTCGAATGTTAAATTCAAAAAAAAAAAAAAAAAAAAAATCTTTTATACAGAAATTTTGATTTGATTTAATTCAAATGTAAGTACATTTTTTCGATAAATTCATGAATTTTCTTTTCGATAACTGTTTGGGGATTACAAATTGTTATTCCTGGAAATGCAACATCTGTTGTATCCAAATTCTCTGCAATCGTTATTAATGTTGGAACTGAATAAAATTTTAACCATAATCGAATCGAAAGATATCCACCAAGAATGAAAAGTAAGAAGAGAACAGTTGACCAAATCCATCTTTAAAAATCATAAATAATAATATTAAAAGATAAATTTATTTTTTCATTTTTAATTTTTAATTTTTAATTTTTTTTTTCAAAAATGATTACCTAAATATTCCATGTGGACGATCCTTGCACAGTAACCACATTCCATTCACTTCAGTTGAATCGGTGTACTCGTAAAATGTATCAGCGATTGCATTTTTAAATGCGTTCATTTTTGAAATTTTTCGACGATTTCTTGGAATTGGTTTACGATGATTTTTAACATTTTTTGATAATTTTAATCTTTTCATGTTAACACTACAACTGAAAATCTTCAATATGGTTATATTTTGATGTTTTGGTATTGGTATCAAAAGACAAATTTGAACTGTATTCAGTTACATATTGATAAATCATTCGAAAAAAATGAAATGCCATGACAATCGGACATTAACTTGTGGTAATCAACTGAAATGATTATAATCAATGAACACTTTTAGTTTTAATAATGTTTTCAATTAATGGTAGGTAATACATTTTTTTCTGAAGTTAGTATTGTAGTAAATGCCCCTAGACATCACTCGAGCGAGTTTTAATATAAAAATTCAAAAATGAGTATGTATACAGTTTGTAGTTTTTGGAAAAATTACCGAAATACAATAAACGAATGGAAAATCTATTGTTGACACACTACATTATCTTTGATGTAGTGTGTCGTGAGTCGTGGCAGTCGTGGTGTTGTTTTTGAAAAAATTACCCACATAAACTAAAAATCTATTGTTGAGAAGCGCTACATTAATCTTTGCGTCAGGAACTGGTACAATTACCATCCACATACCACACGACCACACAAAATATGTATATCGATTTCCACATTTCCGATTTCCGGTATTGCTAAAATGTTAAATTATTCGTTATTTTAAAAAGTACACTGAAAAAATGTCACAAAAATGACAGTTTTTTTTA
Organism: Villa cingulata; assembly: GCA_951394055.1. Lineage (NCBI taxonomy): Eukaryota > Metazoa > Arthropoda > Insecta > Diptera > Bombyliidae > Villa > Villa cingulata. The sequence continues at coordinate 24,688,536 of OX596025.1, read as the reverse complement.
ATTTTAATTTAATTTGAGATTTTGATTATTTTCATAGCATCTAATGAAAATAATTGTTATCAAATTGAACGTAAAAGTAAAAGACATGATAAACTTTTTATTTTAATTTATGACTCAATTTGAAAATGATTTGTCTTTAAAACAAAAAAAATATTTTATATTAGAAAAAAGAAAATTTATTTTCAAATTTAATAAAATATAAAATTTAGTATATAACAAACAGTTAGGGAATTGTGTAAAATATGTATGGAAATTTTTTGGCTATCAATTTGAAAAAAAAAAAAAATTAATAATACGAGTATAAATAAGTATATAGATTATATACAATGCAACATATATGTACGTTACTTATTACCATTATTTTTTGGTACTTGTAAATTTTAATTTATTTTCTTTTCACTTCGAAAATACGCACATTATTATGTAAGTGCTTCCTACACAAAAAGAAAAATAAGTTATTTTTATGTTATTATAAATTTTACACTTTTTATTGTACAACATATAGTACATACATTTTTGTAAATAAAATCAATATAGATATGTATAGATGTATATCCATATGAAACATACTTAAATACACTCATATAATATTTTGTATATTGTATATTATTTTCTTCCTCGTTAAGAGAATAATTAGTAATTTTTCAAGTACATTATATATGTACATATATACATTTACATAATATGTATATGTATAAAATATCAGTCAATGATGACAATGAACCCTATTATAAGAGAAGAGATTATCACAAAGGGAATTTGAGTTTAAGTAAAGATATATACATATACATATAAGGTGAAATTATCCTTTCTTTATCTTCCTTGTTTTTTTTTTTTTAGATCGTTGAACTATGAAATCTTTCTATATAAGTATTATATATTTTTTATACATAAGAGTAAAATCCCCATATACATTATGTACATATATATATACTTATTTATTATTTTTGTTTTTTGTTTTTTTTTTTTTTTCTCTTGAGTATGATTTATTACAAAGTTTTAAATTTATTTATTTATTTTCATTCTCACAAATCTCTATATATGTACATATATACATACATATATATCAGTTATTGGTGGTTATGTTTATGAGTATATTAATTTAGAGGATCGCCTTAAAAAAATATAAACTTCAGATTAGGTGCGGGTATTGTACTAGAGTTTTCTACTTTCAATATTAAAATCATTTGATTTGAATGTAATATTAACTGCATATAGTATAGTAGTTAAAAAGTATATATTATTAAATTTTTTCTCTATATAGGTACATACAAGTATAAAATAAAACTTTTAAGTGTTGGAAAAACTGTAATATGTACATAATATGTAATCTAAATATTCTTTATTCGTTTTTTTTCTTTTTCTTTTTTGGATTTGAATACAAAACATCATCAGAAATAAAAACTGAAGATATTATGTATTCAAAATGTATGTAGATATTTATGTATGGATAGGTATGTAAGCATATGTATATCTAATAATAATAATAATATATCATGATCACAAACAATCAACATAATTATAATGATATTTTAGATTGTATAGGTATAAAGGATTTCTTTAATATGTAACTTATTTTATAAGAATTGAATCACAGATTTTCTTTTCTATTAATGTCACAAGTACCAATAAATGTCTAAGAAACATTATTTTTGGAAAATAAAAAACATAATTTTGCTTGATTAATTTTATATATTTAATGAATATGTTTATAACATAATTAAAGACATTGACCACTACATAACTAGATAAATACGCACTTTATAACCATGAATAATTAAAAATATTTAAAGTGATTTATGACTTAAAATATTTTTAACGTCCTCCAAAAGCTGCTCCACTATTTTAAGTATTTGTTTCAGAATGCGAATATCTTTTTGATGGTTATGACATTGGGGTTTTCTGGGAGGACATTTATCACCACTGCCACTTTCTCTACTTTCATGACTGTGACTGTTATTTTCTTTACTATGCTTATCTTTTTTTTTTTTACCATCTTTTGGTCCATTACCAGGTGGTCCATCACCTTCTGGTCCACGACCAGGTGGTCCATCACCTTTTGGTCCACGACCAGGTGGTCCATCACCACTAGTGTTTTCACCACTACCCTCAACGGACAGAATAACAGCACTTAATGCTGCAAGAAATAATTGCAATATTTTTCATTAATGAATATTTTCTTCTAAGAAAATGTTGACCACCTTACCTGCTAAAACTAGCAATAAATAAACAAATTTTAGTTTCATTTTTGCAGTTAACAAATAACTTTTACTAAATTTGATAAAACGATACAAACTCAAATGTAATCAAATAGAAGTATAAATTCTAACTGTTAATTGACACTATTCGTTAAGGTCTTTTATATGCAAAATGGTCTTTGTTAAAATATAACAAACACGAGGATCATGATTTCATATATTGCGAGGATCATGATTTCCGTGATTTTTTATCAATTTAATTATTTTTTCGTTACCATAATTTTTGATATAATATATAGTAAAATTTTATTATTATGAATACACAATAAAAATATTGAATTTTAATGGTAAAATAAAAAATAAATATTTAATATTAATTTACATTTAGGGTGATATTCACCAACATGGATATATCCGTCGGATATATTTTAGCCGGATACAATTTCAGCTTATTCATCAACCTAGATAAAATATGTTTTCGAACATCGTTTTCGGGTCGAACATGTGTGTCAAACACGTCAGCTGATTGTATTTTTATATTACAAAATGAAAAAGAGGTTCTGTGATGTGATAATTATATGCAAAGATGATTATAGTAGTACTACATTATCTATGTTTGTGTTGTTGCTGTTAATAACAAGGTTATGTTTGAACGATATTTATAATATCACTCCGAGGTTGTCTTAAAAATATCCGAGTAGTGTTTTATCCAGGTTGATGAATACACTTTATCTCAGATAAAAGATAATCTATGTTGGTGAATACCAGCCTTAATGTATTAATGAAAATTTTATTACTTGTCACGTATAGTTATTTCATATTTATTGAAGGTAGCATATTTCTTATCTATAGTTCATTAGTAATAATAGTTCTCATATTATATATTACTATTAAAAATCACTAAAACATTATGTATGAGTATATGATTTCAATCGTATTAATAGCAACATATACTTGCTTACGTATATCTCTACTCAATATATTTAATCCCTTCTTCTTCTTCTTCTTTTTAGGTATTTTTTCCATTTATTTGGGATAAGTTTGTCTAGTAATTTCCCTTCACACCTTTCTGCTCAGCGCGTTCATGACCTATTAACCCTAATAATCTCATATCGTTTTAGATTTTCAACAGCCATGTTGCCTTCAATCTAGCATGTTTACGTTTGGTCGGTATATTTAAAAATCTATTTAATAAGTGATTCTCATGTCTTCTTTCAATGTGTCCTTACCAGCGAAATCCATTTTGTAAAATCTTTCCCCGAATTTTTGCTATGATCAACTCTCTGATGTATACAATATTAATGGTCTGACAGCAGTTTCATTCAGTCAGACAGCACAGACAAAGAAACGAAATTCTTTGTGATTTGGAAAGTTTCAAGTCCTCCTAGAATGCTATGCCAACTTTATCAGGTGACGACCTCTAGTTGGTTCGATATTAAGCAGATATGATGCATTAATTTACAATTAGAAAATAGCATCCTCTGTTAAAAAGCTATCAAAAGTGAATAACTGGAAAGTGGAAGCCGCAAACCGAGTTGTCTGATTGCAATAATGGTTTAATAAAAATTAAATATTAGTTTGAAATACATTCAAGAAAGATAATTTGGTAGATACCAATAATAAAAAAATACAATGCCAATAAAATAGGAATATTCTATCCACATCTGTTTAAAATATTTAGTCAATGTTTTAAAAAATATACGTATGTAATTGTAATCTTAGAAAAAATGAAATCATTAAGTAGAAACCATTGCTTTTATTATATTAAAGAATTCAATATGGACTTTCTCTAAATGAAATAAGTAGATATGTTTTAAATGAGTATATGAGAATTTTAATATTTATTAAATTTTCTAATGTACTTTACTAGAGACTAGAAAAAAAGTATTGTAGTTTCATTTTACAGTTCATCGTGTACTTCCATCTTTCATGTCCGCCAAAAATGAAACATTGTGAAGTTTTAACGACTTTTTTCAGTACAAATACATAATTAAATTCTCAATTTGTTATTATTTTTACTATTATTTATTTTATTAATTTTATTTTTTATTTTTATTATTTTGCAATTTCGAGTGGAATAGGAAGCCAAATACCAGGAGAGATGTATAAAAGATATTAATGAAGCATTTGTTCCTATACCAAAGTTGGGATGAGAAGTTCTCCATTTCATACTTAGCTAACATTGTATTGTTGGTTTCACATTTATTCCGATGGCTGCAATATTATTTAATTGACATAAAATTTGAAAATTTGAATTATAATGATTACAGATATTATGCTCAAAAACCAAATGATTTTGATTAAACTACAAAAGATTATTGATAACGAGATTGATAGATCATTGATAAAAAATGAAAACGTGCTAAAAATTTTTTTTCAATTCAATATAAAAATATGTATGATATTACATACTCTCCTCTTTCGGATTTCCAGAAATCAGATAAGATTCAAAAACAGAGTTACAATGCACATATACATAATTATTAAATAAATTCATTTTTGGTATCTGTAATATGTGCATTAAAAAAATTATTTTATTAAAAAGAAAAATCAATTTTTACATTTATATTTAAAAAAATAAAAACAGATATAGTTATGCTTGATTATTATTTATATTTAGGAAATATGTTATTAACATAATTTGAAAATATTTAAAATTACAATACAAAGTTAATAAAGTGCGTAATATATCTAAGTTTTATTATAATCCAATATTTATGTATCAAGTTGCATTTGTCTTCCCTCTTTTGTTATTCGATTAAAATACGAGTACATTAACTCTTTCAATGTAATATCTTTTCAAGGAGAATTTTGATAAGTTCATTAATCTTTTTAGCAAGGAGGATAATAGCGTCAAGTATTTTTCGAATAAGTTCTGCCAATGCATTTTCTTCTGGACATTTTTTATCGACCTCATTATTTGAAGCATGAATAGAAACGCATATCACTAAAATAAAGAAATTTTTAATGAATAAAAAGTAGCTAACAAATTTCAAATATTTTAATTAATTTACCTGCAAGAATTAGCAGCAAAAAAACAAATTTCAGCTTCATCTTTCCGTTTTATGAATAACTTTTTAATTAATCTGATAAAATAAATAAAGCAAACTCAAATAGACACAAATAGAAGAATAAATCGTAACTGTTAATTGACACTATTCGATGAGGTCTTTTATATGCAAAATGATCTTTGTTAAAATATATAACAAACACATTGCGAGGATCATGATTTCCGTGATTCTTTATCAATTTAATTACTTTTTCGTTACAATAAATTTTGATTTATGGCCAAATTTTATTGTATTTTGAACAGACAATAAAAATATTGAATATTATAATGTTTAATGGCAAAATATAATTTTTGTTGTGTTTAATATAATTTCAAAATTAATTTATAGGAGTATAGTTACGAAAATTTTATTTAAACAAAATCCCATTCGTAGTTTAAAAAAAACAAAAGAGTGATTCACTTCATTTCAAGTTAGAGTGTAAACAATATCAAAAGTATACCCACATAAAGTATTTATTAAAATTGAAAAAAATTTGTTCTTTAATTTTTATCCTTTTATAATTTTCAAATAGAAGAAAGTCGTAATAATGTATATATTTTTCTTTTATATAATTTAAGGAATTATTGAATTATTCAGTCTACAAAGTATTATTCTTTGCCGTCAATATAGACAATTTAAAAAAAAAAGAACATAGAATTTTTCTACAGTAGTTTTTGTTTCTGAATGTTTTTTCTTGCAAATATTATCTTGTGTAAAGGTATAATTTTTTAGAAGCATTTTACATTTAAGTATGTACTAGTAGTATTTTCAAAAATGTATCAAAATTATAAACTTTCATCCACTAATTTTGAGAAGTATAATAATTCAAATATTTGTTCAAGTTTCATTTTTTTTTCATAAATATTTATTATTCAATTCTAAATTTTTTATTGTTAAAAAAAAAAAACTCTATAAAATCATATGTTTCATAATCATTCTTTTTAGTAAAAAGAAAAAAAAATATTTTTTTTCTACAATTTCTTGTATGCATGTAGTGTATATAATACAAGTATATATAGTATATATTATACATGTACACACATACATATATCCAATTATTTAGTGAATATGCACGTATATTTTGAATATTATACTTATTCAGTAATGCATAAATTTTTACATACATATACATACATAGTACATACATTATAATGTTTCCACATAATAGAATTTAAAACATAAAAAACATAAGATGAATGTTTATTTTAAATCAATCTTATGTATATACATACGTGTACGCGAGTATATCTACTATTACTATATAACCTATAACATATGCTTGCGCTCGTTATTTAACTTAAACTTATAATATAATTTACATCAACATTTTATTCCGTTTTACTTGTATTTGTTATTTAAAAAATATTTGAAATTGTTTTCTCTCTTTGTTTTTTTTCATATTTTTTTTTTTTTTTTTCTAGAATGAAACATGAAAAATTGATTGAAATTTTTATTTTATTTACAATTTTATTTATTTCTGTTTTTATTTATCGAGCAAAAGATTCGTGTTTTTGTTTTTTAATTTATTTTAATTAACTAATTTACTATAACTAAGATACACATTTAAAATGAGTGTACGCATGTGTAAGTGCATGTATATACACATAATATTGGTTTTGTCCCGCATATTATGTAGTAAATAGTAATACACTTGTATATTATGTAGTTACATATAATCGTAAAATGAATTTATTTTATCTTATTACATATACATATGTATACATATATTTACAACAGCTATCTAATACCACTTTAACACATTTTAGATGTGTTATATGTGTATTGTACAATAAACGCACTAAATGAGAGAAAAACTTTGGTTATAGTTTTTATTCATAAAATTGTTTGAAAATGTTTTTTTTTTCTTTTTTTTTTTTTGTAGACTTTGTTTTTGCAGAGAATATATCATGTGTGTATTTGTATAACTGATATCACACCTCTACATAACATATATATTTTTCTGTTATATATTTTCATTTTATAAAATGTGTACCTACCACTTGAATTTCTGTATACATATAACGTGGATGATGTCGTTCCCATTAAATCCTAATAGCTTAATATCTAAAAAATCTACATTTTTTATATTTTTATTATTTTTTATTTATATTTGAAGACAAAAAGATAACAAATATGGTTTGTTATTCATCATTAGATTAATACAATTGATACAACATACTCGTATAAATACATTAAACCAGACTTATTGAAAATGTTTTCAGCATAACATACACCAGATACTTTTATTTATTTCAAATGCAAATATAAAAATGTCTATTCATTATATTATTGTTATGCAGCATAAATTAAGTGTGAATTGATCAAAAATTAGATATAGGATATAAGGCATTTTTCTCTAAAAATAAAAAAAAGGTTTATATTCATAGCCTTACACAGAATAATGGGCTTATTCTTATTGTGTTGGTTGAAATTGAATCTATATATACATACATATAATATACAATATAATATATTCTATATTATACATACATATATTACAATATGTATATACATAAATGTGTACAAGTAAACATATCTTGGAGCGTATATATAAGTATTAATATTATTATCTATTTTATTTTTATATATATATTTATAAACATAAAAAGCACTATACAATACGATTATATATACATTATATATGCAGATACTTATTTTTATACTTGTGTACGTGTCTTTTATTCTTACATTGACGTCATAGTTTTTATAAGGCTTCATATAAAGAATGAATTTTGTTTAAAATTGGTATTATTTTGATCCATTTATATGTACGTACATCTACATATAATATAAATATATGTATGTATATATGTATGTACGTACATATATGCACATTTCTGTGCACGTATTATCCACTAAACATGTAATATTTAAAATTTATGTAATTATATGTACAGAGATATGTACAAACATAAATAAACATGTGTACTCGCGTATTTTTTGAAAAAAAATATTAAATTCTTATTTTTATTAGTTTCGTTTATTTTTAATTGTTTTTTTTTTTTTTTTCATTTTTGTTCTTTTGTTATTTTTGGTTATTTACAATATCTAGCATTATCACTTTAAATGAAACTTTATGCAAACCAAATGAAACTTTATGCAAATTCAATGAAACATTGTGCAAATGTAATAAAATTTTGTACAAATCAAATGAAAAATGAGAAATAAATTTTAATACAATAAATTTTAATGCAGAATTTAACTTGTAACATATACGGTATATTAATATATTATTTTAATTTATAAGTTAAATTTTGCATTAAAATTTATTGTTTTAAAATTTATTTTTAATTTTTCATTTGATTTTAAGTTTCTTTCCAATTGCATAAAGTTTCATTTAAAATGTAAATGCTATAATATATAAGTACTTAGATTCTGAATGATAAATCTAATAAGGATAAATTTAATATCAAAAATTTAGTTGAATTTTAAATTTGAAAAATCTTAAAAGATGAGTAGTAAATCTTTTATAAGATCATAATCCAATTATTATGTCACAAACACATATAACCTTTATTTTGATTTTGATGTACATAATTACAAATTTATCAGTACATTGTGCTATAATAAAAAAAAAATGTATATCATAGGAATTGTACATTATTCATAATAGTATATGTAGGTGGAATTGATTAAGATAAATAATCATTGTGAATTTATTTTAATTTGAATTTCATCTTTTGACCTTTTATTAAAATATTGAATACAATAAATACTACATTAACAGGTGCTTTCGATTTGGCAATTTCAAGTACTTGCCAAACGTAACAAAATTCATATAAAAATTAACTCATCGAAATGAAATTGAGAAAAAAAAAAGTCCATTCAAATCTATTTTGCATCATAAAAATTCAGGATGCGTAGATTGCCTGACAGATGCGTATCAGATGCATTCACAATGAGTTTTGAAACTGTAGGCATTGTTATCGATTCAAGTGTTATGGTTTTGAAACTGTTGATTATGAATCGAGGCGGTATTTAAACGTTTTGAAACTCACACAAACATTTGTTTTGTAAATAATTTCATACACATAATGTACACATAATGTACACACAACATATATATGTATATTAATATTAATTAATACATAATGTATGTGATGTATGCATGCGTATATAGTATATACATACATATGTACCTACATATTATAATGTGTATCGGTATCAGGTTAAACATGTATACATAAGTATATGTATGTGTGTAATGTTTATGAATGATATATTGAATATTGAATGGTAAATTGATTTTTTATGTCATGTACACACATACAAAGATACATTACACACAGTCGTATATCACATGAAAATACATATAAATGTAAACATACATATATAGTCTTCCGCATGTTATAATTACAAATCGAAACTTGTAACGTATAGACTACATTTTTATTTCCCATTGCGTTTTTATCTCTTTTATTCGATTCGGAAATTTTCAATTCAATTTATTTACACATATATACTACTTATTTGAAAAATTTTTAAACCATTTGTCACATGAAAGTATGTACATATACATATATATGTATTACTACATATGTATGTATGTACCAAATGCTATATACAACACCATATTATATGTACATAAATGTACACAATATTACATTTAAGATAACTACCTTAAGTTTTTTGTAATTTTTGCTTACCTCGACAATTTTTTTTTTGTTTGTTTTGTTTATTCATTTATAATCGAGTTTATACATTATTTTACGTCAAATTACACCTTCAAAATTAATGTTGTAATAGAAATGAATGTATAAATTTTCTATATTTATGATAAATGGTAAATGTTAAAAAGTTAAATTTTGAATGTATGCGGTAACACTTAATAAGATATGTACTTAATTTATGTTGTACTCGTACATTATGTATTATAGCACCGTATTGAAGTTTTGTCGTCATTATGTTTCTGCTTTTCGTTGTATTTGTATCTTATATTGCTTATATACTCGTATGCTGTGTGCTGTACGTATACCATATAATATATAGTGTAGATAAATGAATGTATTGAATGTACATAATTATATGCTTTGTGGTGTTATGATAACTGCTAGTACGTAACAGTAGGAGCTAAGCATAGACGAGATAGATAAATTTTACATATCACACATATTTAGACATTTTGTATATTATATAAAAGCTTTTTTATAAGTGAGAATTTATTAAAAGAATTCTCTGTATATTATAAATTTTACTTGTATGGAAGTGATGTAACATATTCTGTGTAGTACTATAATACTATTGACACACTGCAGAGATAAACCATGGTTATCTCAAATGGTTTATCGATAATCTGGTATGGGTGACACATTTAAATTGATGTGAACTAGTTTATGTATTCATACGACACCTGTTGAGATAAATTCAAACACTAATTCTATTTCATCTAGTCAGCATGTTAGCTGAGATTTGGTTTGACAGTTTGTTTAAATATAATATACACATTTACACATATTAAATACACATATAATGTACAAATATAGAAAAAAAACTTGAAATTGGTTAACAAGATAACTGAGTTCTAGAAACTCGGTTAACTTAACCGAGTTCTGAAAGTCGGTTATCGCAAAGATAAACCAGAAAACTGAGATAACCATGGTTTATCTATGCAGTGTGTCAATAGTATAATAGTAATACGTACATACCACATATACCACCACATATTATTCATTTCATACATACATATTATGCATGTATATCTTTTGTTGCATACTCTTATTATTTTACTTTTTTTTTATATGAATTGAAATGAGAATAAAAAAGTTCTGTAGTGTAGGTGGTATAGGTAATATCAGGTGTATAATAGTAAAATCAGTTCTATACATTTACAGTCTAATAAAATGAAAATGTTAATATAATCATATAATCATATAATGTATTTATGTATTAACAAATGTTGGACGTATATAATATGTATTTTTTTAAATGTTAATTGTAAGTTTTTTGCTCCATGTTTAATTATGAGTTTATTTTATGTACAAATAGAAAAATCCGAAAAATCTATCTCTAATTTTTTTTTTCAGATTTGAATATAATAAAGTATTAGTGCATGCATATACGCAGATGCAAGTACACCTACATATGTAGATGTACACCGATTTGGAAAATTAAATTTCAAATTCTCAATACTTCCAATAAATGTATTCAAAATTTTCTCATGTAGCTTTTAGCTGTGACTGTTGGCCTGTTGGCTGTTGGTGATGGTGACTGAATTTCATTTTTTATAGTTTATCTTTTATCATTTCAAAATACATATATCTACCTGATTACAATGAAAATAAAAGCTTTTTCGTTTTTATGGTTTTTATTGTAGATTTTTCAACGTTATCGCGTTATCTTTATCTTATCATTATTGTGTATGTGTATTACACAAATATATACACATACGTACCACATATATTTATTAACAAAATCTATGACTATATGCGAATGCGATATATTCTCTGGCTCCGGGATTCATATCAATTTTACCCACACATAACTCAAGTAAAGCCTCGAGAATGAGATACTGGATAAGTATGGATACCAGTGGAAACTATATACTATATAGAATATAAAAAAAAAAAAAATAAAAACATAATGTATATAAGTATGTAATACTCTTTTATACTTTTATTATGATGAGAGAATAGGAGAAGATATATTTTCGAACATACATATATATATGCATACTTATATGTTAATATGTATATCATATTGATAAAAAAGCACAAAACATACAAATATACATACAAGACAAATACGATACGACAAGTACAAAACACAGAAACTTTTCTCTCGTCTATAATACAGAATACAGTCTATCATAATTTCAATTTTTATATTTTCTTTATAATCAGTTTGATTCGGTAGTTGGTTTAATTCACATTAAATTTTTATATTTTTTACATTATATACATTCTAATTATTTCATTGCTACAAAAAATTCAATAAAATCTACTCAAAAGGGACAATATATCAAAAATTTCTTAATTAAATTTTTTTTCTTTCTTTTATTTTTTATTTATGATTCATTGTTAAAAAAAAAAAATTATTTAGAATAATTTTATTTTATAACAAAAAAAAAAAAAAAGAAAAGTTCAACCGTTATTGTATGTATATCACTGCATATTATTTAATCACAATAATTTTATGCAACGTTCATAATATTTGTATGTATCAATAATCTTTTCGGTCTATAGATATACTAGCTTATGCGGATCAAATAAAACATAGGTAATAATAATCATTAATTGTTTAATTTAAAAAAAAAAAAAAAAAAAATGAAATTGTTCTTATTTTATACGTGAATTTTTATAATTAGTATGCAAAAGTTAAATTTACAGTTGTAAAAAATTTAATAAGAAAATTCTAAATATAATAATAGTGGTAAAAATATATCGTGAATTAGGTTTAAATTATTACAAAATAAAATTGGTTTAAAAACAAAAATTTATTTTGTTATTTTTTTTTTTTTGTGTATAAGTGGTAATTTTATACGTTTTAATTACGTACATATTACAAAAATCTAATACAATATATATGTATGTGCAATAAATACATATACATACACATATGTATATAGCACATATACACAAATCACGGAAATTATTATTCACATTACCTACATAAATATAATATAATAATAAAATAAAAATTATTGTATAAAATAAAATAAAAAAAATTAATAAGTTCAGCTTGTACTATTACGCGTCCAGAAAGTGTTTTAACACTGTAAATTATCAATTTTTTTTCGTATAAAAATATTTCAAATTAAATACCTATATTTATTATAAAGTATAATGAGAAATAAAATCTAAGAAAATTTTCCTCTGTGTGTGTGTGTGTATAGATTTATTTTTTCTGTTTTACATTGTTGATCAAATTAAAAGAAAAATAATCTCTTTAAAAATTTACTTAAAAAAAAGGATGATACTGTATTATCTATTGTGAAAATTTAATTGTAAATAATAAAATAGAAAAAAAAAATAAAATCAAAGAAATAAATGTGTTTTTTTTAATGAACAAATAATTAATAAAACCAGCGTATCATTAAATACAATATAAGGAGCTGAACTGATTGCATAGACTAATAATAATAATTATAAATTAAAAAGTAAGTCTAAAATATTGAATACATACATACGAGCTGGTACATATGTATTTATTTTTTTCCTAAATTAATTTGTTTTAGAATATAAAATTTTTGGATTTTTCTTTTAAAAATTTTCAATTAGATAGATAATATAATTTATGTTGAACAGAAATATTCCAGTCCCGTCTGATACATATAGATATTTGGTATTTTGTTAATCATGTATTCGTATATATAAACTACATATGTATGTATGTAACTTCAGAAAGCTTTTGGATCTTAAATATTTGTGTATAGGAATCGAACGAGCATTTTTCTATACACCTATTTGAAAATAATATAACAATAATAAAATCAAAATTAAGAATAATTATGTAAAGGAGTTTTATTCAAGTGAAAACATTAATTCATTTTAAAGTAAAATAATTATATTATAGTTGTAGGAGGTTTTTTAGAATTATGCATTTAAATAAAAATTTGTTAAAAAATAAGAAATATATAAATATAAAATTACATAAATTAAATATGTACTTAGAAATTGTTTATGATTTTTGGATTAAAAATATCAACCACTCGCTAATTACAAAATACATCATTTATATGTATTATGTAGGTTTGATGTAGGTATACATTTCGGATTTCAACTAAATGGTTTTGACATCAAAGCACCAAATGACTTCAAAATAAAGTTTATTTTCAAAGCTGTTCTAATGACTCAATCGCATCTTAACCTTATTTTATAGAGTTGTTTAACGGTGGGCACGGTGGGCATGTGGCCATGTGGCCATGCTTAGGTAAGGCTAAATACAATCAAATGGCAATGCCTCTAGCTAGACTTAAGTACCTGTATGATTATGCATGTGTATAGATGTACATATATAAAAGTACATACATTATATTAAGTGCAAAATACCAAAGAAGGTTTATAATTATAAGACTTTTCGAAATTGAAATGATCACACTCATAGATTTACGACGGAAATGTATTGATAAAAAAAATTAAACCGCATATGCATATATGTAATATCAAAAACTATAGAATATTATTCTATAGTTTTTGGTAATATACATGATATACACATAAAATGTTTTCTATATGAATGATAATGAGGTTTTGATACATTTAAAGCTTTAAGAAAAATGAAAAATTTTCTCACGTACATACTCTACATAATATATGAGTATAATATTGATTTATTTGTTGATTATCGAAAAGCCGAAATAACATTATTTCATATAATATAATTTATTTGTTAAAAAATTAATTTAAACCCTGATTTTATAGAGTTTTTTTTTTTTTTTAACAATAAAAAATTTAGAATTGAATAATAAATATTTATGAAAAAAAAATGAAACTTGAACAAATATTTGAATTATTATACTTCTCAAAATTAGTGGATGAAAGTTTATAATTTTGATACATTTTTGAAAATACTACTAGTACATACTTAAATGTAAAATGCTTCTAAAAAATTATACCTTTACACAAGATAATATTTGCAAGAAAAAACATTCAGAAACAAAAACTACTGTAGAAAAATTCTATGTTCTTTTTTTTTTAAATTGTCTATATTGACGGCAAAGAATAATACTTTGTAGACTGAATAATTCAATAATTCCTTAAATTATATAAAAGAAAAATCTATACATTATTACGACTTTCTTCTATTTGAAAATTATAAAAGGATAAAAATTAAAGAACAATTTTTTTTCAATTTTAATAAATACTGTATGATGTGGGTATACTTTTGATATTGTTTACACTCTAACTTGAAATGAAGTGAATCACTCTTTTGTTTTTTTTAAACTACGAATGGGATTTTGTTTAAATAAAATTTTCATAACTATACTCGTACAAATTAATTTTGAAATTATATTAAACACAACAAAAATTATATTTTGCCATTAAACATTATAATATTCAATATTTTTATTGTCTGTTCAAAATACAATAAAATTTGGCCATAAATCAAAATTTATTGTAACGAAAAAGTAATTAAATTGATAAAGAATCACGGAAATCATGATCCTCGCAATGTGTTTGTTATATATTTTAACAAAGATCATTTTGCATATAAAAGACCTCATCGAATAGTGTCAATTAACAGTTACGATTTATTCTTCTATTTGTGTCTATTTGAGTTTGCTTTATTTATTTTATCAGATTAATTAAAAAGTTATTCATAAAACGGAAAGATGAAGCTGAAATTTGTTTTTTTGCTGCTAATTCTTGCAGGTAAATTAATAAAAATATTTGAAATTTGTTAGGTACTTTTTATTCATTAAAAATTTCTTTATTTTAGTGATATCCGTTTCTATTCATGCTTCAAATAATGAGGTCGATAAAAAATGTCCAGAAGAAAATGCATTGGCAGAACTTATTCGAAAAATACTTGACGCTATTATCCTCCTTGCTAAAAAGATTAATGAACTTATCAAAATTCTCCTTGAAAAGATATTACATTGAAAGATTTAATGTACTCGTATTTTAATCGAATAACAAAAGAGGGAAGACAAATGCAACTTGATACATAAATATTGGATTATAATAAAACTTAGATATATTACGCACTTTATTAACTTTGTATTGTAATTTTAAATATTTTCAAATTATGTTAATAACATATTTCCTAAATATAAATAATAATCAAGCATAACTATATCTGTTTTTATTTTTTTAAATATAAATGTAAAAATTGATTTTTCTTTTTAATAAAATAATTTTTTTAATGCACATATTACAGATACCAAAAATGAATTTATTTAATAATTATGTATATGTGCATTGTAACTCTGTTTTTGAATCTTATCTGATTTCTGGAAATCCGAAAGAGGAGAGTATGTAATATCATACATATTTTTATATTGAATTGAAAAAAAATTTTTAGCACGTTTTCATTTTTTATCAATGATCTATCAATCTCGTTATCAATAATCTTTTGTAGTTTAATCAAAATCATTTGGTTTTTGAGCAAAATATCTGTAATCATTATAATTCAAATTTTCAAATTTTATGTCAATTAAATAATATTGCAGCCATCGGAATAAATGTGAAACCAACAATACAATGTTAGCTAAGTATGAAATGGAGAACTTCTCATCCCAACTTTGGTATAGGAACAAATGCTTCATTAATATCTTTTATACATCTCTCCTGGTATTTGGCTTCCTATTCCACTCGAAATTGCAAAATAATAAAAATAAAAAATAAAATTAATAAAATAAATAATAGTAAAAATAATAACAAATTGAGAATTTAATTATGTATTTGTACTGAAAAAAGTCGTTAAAACTTCACAATGTTTCATTTTTGGCGGACATGAAAGATGGAAGTACACGATGAACTGTAAAATGAAACTACAATACTTTTTTTCTAGTCTCTAGTAAAGTACATTAGAAAATTTAATAAATATTAAAATTCTCATATACTCATTTAAAACATATCTACTTATTTCATTTAGAGAAAGTCCATATTGAATTCTTTAATATAATAAAAGCAATGGTTTCTACTTAATGATTTCATTTTTTCTAAGATTACAATTACATACGTATATTTTTTAAAACATTGACTAAATATTTTAAACAGATGTGGATAGAATATTCCTATTTTATTGGCATTGTATTTTTTTATTATTGGTATCTACCAAATTATCTTTCTTGAATGTATTTCAAACTAATATTTGATTTTTATTAAACCATTATTGCAATCAAACAACTCGGTTTGCGGCTTCCACTTTCCAGTTATTCACTTTTGATAGCTTTTTAACAGAGGATGCTATTTTCTAATTGTAAATTAATGCATCATATCTGCTTAATAACGAACCAACTAGAGGTCCTCACCTGATAAAGTTGGCATAGCATTCTAGGAGGACTTGAAACTCTCCAAATCACAGAGAATTTCGTTCCTTTGTCTGTGCTGTCTGACTGAATGAAACTGCTGTCAGACCATTAATATTGTATACATCAGAGAGTTGATCATAGCAAAAATTCGGGGAAAGATTTTACAAAATGGATTTCGCTGGTAAGGACACATTGAAAGAAGACATGAGAATCACTTATTAAATAGATTTTTAAATATACCGACCAAACGTAAACATGCTAGATTGAAGGCAACATGGCTGTTGAAAATCTAAAACGATATGAGATTATTAGGGTTAATAGGTCATGAACGCGCTGAGCAGAAAGGTGTGAAGGGAAATTACTAGACAAACTTATCCCAAATAAATGGAAAAAATACCTAAAAAGAAGAAGAAGAAGAAGAAGAAGAAGGGATTAAATATATTGAGTAGAGATATACGTAAGCAAGTATATGTTGCTATTAATACGATTGAAATCATATACTCATACATAATGTTTTAGTGATTTTTAATAGTAATATATAATATGAGAACTATTATTACTAATGAACTATAGATAAGAAATATGCTACCTTCAATAAATATGAAATAACTATACGTGACAAGTAATAAAATTTTCATTAATACATTAAATGTAAATTAATATTAAATATTTATTTTTTATTTTACCATTAAAATTCAATATTTTTATTGTGTATTCATAATAATAAAATTTTACTATATATTATATCAAAAATTATGGTAACGAAAAAATAATTAAATTGATAAAAAATCACGGAAATCATGATCCTTGCAATATATGAAATCATGATCCTCGTGTTTGTTATATTTTAACAAAGACCATTTTGCATATAAAAGACCTTAACGAATAGTGTCAATTAACAGTTAGAATTTATACTTCTATTTGATTACATTTGAGTTTGTATCGTTTTATCAAATTTAGTAAAAGTTATTTGTTAACTGCAAAAATGAAACTAAAATTTGTTTATTTATTGCTAGTTTTAGCAGGTAAGGTGGTCAACATTTTCTTAGAAGAAAATATTCATTAATGAAAAATATTGCAATTATTTCTTGCAGCATTAAGTGCTGTTATTCTGTCCGTTGAGGGTGGTGCAGATGAACAAAATGGTGAAGAAGATGCTGGTAATGGAGGTGGTGCGGATAGTGGAGCTGGTGGTGGTGAAGAAGCTGGTGGTGGTGAAGGAGCTGGTGGTAGTGAAGGAGCTGGTGCTGGTAGTGGATCTGGAGCTGGTAGTGGAACGGGTGGTGGTAATGAAGCGGGTGTTGGAAGTGGAACTGTTAGTATAAGTGGTAGTGTAACAGTTGGTGCTGGTAGTGGTGGAGGTAGTGGTAGCGGTAGTGGCGGCGGTAGTGGTGGCAGTAGTGGTGGAGGTAGTGGTGGCGGTAGTGGTGGAGGTAGTGGTGGCGGTAGTGGTGGAGGTAGTGGTGGCGGAGATGGTGGTGTTGGCGGTAGTGGTGGTGGTAGTGGTGGAGGTACTGGTGGCGGAGGTGGTGGTGGTGTAGGTAGTGGTGGAGGTAGTGGTGGTGGTAGTGGTGGAGGTACTGGTGGCGGAGGTGGTGGTGGTGTAGGTAGTGGTGGTGGAGCTGGTGGCAGTGGAGGTAGTGGTGGAGGTAGTGGTGGAGGTAGTGGCGGCGGTAGTGGTGGAGGTAGTGGTGGCGGAGATGGTGGTGTTGGCGGTAGTGGTGGCGGTAGTGGTGGAGGTAGTGGTGGCGGAGTGGGTGGTGGTGTAGGTAGTGGTGGAGGTAGTGGTGGCAGTAGTGGTGGAGGTAGTGGTGGCGGCAGTGGTGGAGGTAGTGGTGGAGGTAGTGGTGGCGGCAGTGGTGGAGGTAGTGGTGGAGGTAGTGGTGGAGGTAGTGGTGGCGGCAGTGGTGGAGGTAGTGGTGGTGGAGCTGGTGGCAGTGGAGGTAGTGGCGGAGGTAGTGGTGGAGGTAGTGGTGGCGGTAGTGGTGGAGGTAGTGGTGGCGGAGATGGTGGTGTTGGCGGTAGTGGTGGCGGTAGTGGTGGAGGTACTGGTGGCGGAGGTGGTGGTGGTGTAGGTAGTGGTGGTGGAGCTGGTGGCAGTGGAGGTAGTGGTGGAGGTAGTGGTGGAGGTAGTGGCGGCGGTAGTGGTGGAGGTAGTGGTGGCGGAGATGGTGGTGTTGGCGGTAGTGGTGGCGGTAGTGGTGGAGGTAGTGGTGGCGGAGTGGGTGGTGGTGTAGGTAGTGGTGGAGGTAGTGGTGGCAGTAGTGGTGGAGGTAGTGGTGGCGGCAGTGGTGGAGGTAGTGGTGGAGGTAGTGGTGGCGGCAGTGGTGGAGGTAGTGGTGGAGGTAGTGGTGGAGGTAGTGGTGGCGGCAGTGGTGGAGGTAGTGGTGGTGGAGCTGGTGGCAGTGGAGGTAGTGGCGGAGGTAGTGGTGGAGGTAGTGGTGGCGGTAGTGGTGGAGGTAGTGGTGGCGGAGATGGTGGTGTTGGCGGTAGTGGTGGCGGTAGTGGTGGAGGTAGTGGTGGCGGAGGTGGTGGTGGTGTAGGTAGTGGTGGCAGTAGTGGTGGAGGTAGTGGTGGAGGTAGTGGTGGAGGTAGTGGTGGCGGTAGTGGTGGAGGTAGTGGTGGCGGAAATGGTGGTGGTGGCGGTAGTGGTGGCGGTAGTGGTGGAGGTAGTGGTGGCGGTAGTGGTGGAGGTAGTGGTGGTGGTGGCGGTAGTGGTGGAGGTAGTGGTGGAGGTAGTGGTGGCGGTAGTGGTAATGGCAATGGTGAATGTCCCTCAAAATCCGACCAAATTTGCCCTGACCAGAAGAAAAATATGGATCTTCTTACACAAATACTTCAAATAGTGAAGTATCTTATTACTGCCGTTTCAAAATTTTTAACTAAATTGTTAACTAAATTGTTACCTAAATTGTTACCTAAATTGTTACCCAAATGAATACTTTAAATATTTTTAATTATTCATGGTTATAAAGTGCGTATTTATCTAGTTATGTAGTGATTTATGTCTTTAATTATGTTATAAACATATTCATTAAATATATAAAATTAATCAAGCAAAATTATGTTTTTTATTTTCCAAAAATAATGTTTCTTAGACATTTATTAGTACTTGTGACTGCAATAGGAAATGAAGCCTGTAATTCAACTCTTATAAAATAAGAATATACATGCATATTAAAGAAATTCTTTTAATAAATTTTTTCAAAATATTTATAATACACCTGGTCTAACATACATAAGACATTCGTAATTAATTAATTACGATTTTCTCCTTTGGATGGTCATACATTCAATTTTTTTTATAGTTTTTTTATTACATGACATCTTTTTGATTATGCATGCATTGAATATAATAATAATTTGTGACGTTTTATTTACACAACTAGATTGTATAAATTTTCTTTTATTTTTTTTATTACAGGTCTTTATTTTAATTAAAAATAAAGGAATTTTGAAATGTCGAATATAGTTTGTTATCAATGCTCCAGAAATTAATTATACATTCAAATCTGATTAGACATAAAAATAAAACTATGAAAATTCTACGAGTAATACGAAATTTTAATTAAAAATAATCGTTATTTCTTTTTAAAATACAAGTACGTTTTGAATGACCTTACAAGATATATAAAACTATAAACTTTAAAATATAATATCAAATTTGATAAAAGGAATGGGTGAACGTGAAAATACAGCACTAAATGGTGCACAAAATGTTGTCGCCAGCACAGCTACAATTTGTAATGGAATAATAAATAGTAATGGCAGTGGTGGTATAAATACAATTGTACCATCTTCAGCTGTATCACAACAAACATCACTACATTCTGCAACAATATCGTCTTCAGTATTATCACATTCTAGCTGTGTAACTGTTAATTTAAGTGATGGTCCAATTGGTGCAGTGATTGGTTCTGGTAATAACAATACTGCAGCTGCATCTACAATGCAGACACAAAGCAGTATCATTCGGACAGCCGCGAATGGTTGTATTAGTAGCATAAATGGAAGTGTTTGTATGCAACCAATTGTACCGCCAAATTGTACACCATTATCTACGACATCAGCTACAATTAAAAGTAAAGGACCGATTCGTGTTGGATTCTATGATATTGAAAGAACGATTGGAAAAGGAAATTTTGCTGTTGTTAAATTGGCAAGACATAGGATCACTAAGAATGAGGTATGTACATAAATATCTAACAATATTCGTAAATAAAATATCAAACTAATTATATTATTATACATATACTCGTAATACGACAGATAATGTTGCACTTTGTTGATCTTTAAAATGAATCGATACATTATTATAATACATGATTCATTTTCAGGATCTATATAGTACGTTAAATTATGTACCAATATTTCATTTATTCATTTTAGAATTCAATTCATATACGAGTAGTTGGTTTTGGTAGTTAAACATAACTTCAAATTTTTCACAAAACAATAAAGTCAATCTTAAATATTTTAATCATCGGAAATAACAATTTCTTTTCTTCCTTTGCATGTTCATGCAATTTTTCATTACTTTTCAACTTCACTCAATTTTAAATGATTATTATCAATTTGATGAAAAAAAATTGTATAAAAATGGTGAGTCCTATCATGTAATTACATTTCTTTCTCTAGCAATTCACAATAGACTATAGGTGGAAAAGTTACAGTAAGGGTTCTGGTATAATCTAATCATGTCACATCTAATCATTTACATCTCTAAACAAAAATAATTCATAAATTCAAAATTAATGTCAGAAATTTTAAAAAATGTTGAGTAAAAATTTTCCTCTTGAAAAAGAAAATATGTATATGCACCTGGAAAAAAAAAATTTATGTTTTGAATTGTGTTTTAAATATTTCTGTGTTTTTCGACTAGTCGTTTGTATTTTTTCTTAATATTCGTTTGTATTTTATTTATTTTTATCTTGTCTCATTAAAATATATATGAACATATGCACATACATACATATTATAAAACAAATTAAATCTATTTCTATCTTAATAATAAACTGTGTGGTTAGTGAACTTCTTCTTTAAATCATTTTATATTGATATAAATAATGAATTGTGTTAATTATATGAATAAAAATATCACAGATTTTTAATACTTTAAAGGAGAAAAATAATTTTTTTTTTTTATTGAGAATGAGTAAAATTAAATTTGAAAGGAAAAATATACATAAAATATACATAAATGTGAATTTTTTTTTCTTTAATTTTTTAATATTGACGTCATAGGACTTTTAATTTTTAATAATGTCTAAATTAATTCGTAAAACCGTAAAACATTTAGAGAATGTACATATGTATATATTTTTTAAATATATAGCAGATAAAAATTGTCTGAGTCACAGATAATTGAAATATATATGGTCCCATTTATGTATACATATACTATGTATGTATATGTATGTACGAAGATGTATATTTTTGTTCAGATAATCATTTTTTAATTTGTATTTCATTTTTTTAAAAATTTAAAAATTTGTTAATTAAAATTTTACTTGTTTTCTGTGATGTCTTAGCAAATATGTACAGTACATACGTGCGGTGTATGAGTATACACAAATATCTTGTACTGTGATAAACTCAGCATTTTAATTTCAATGAAATGTATCTATTCACAAAAAAATAATAATAATAATAATAATAATCAAAGAGATGAATAAATAAAAATAATAAAAAACAAATTCAAAATTTTAAAATTTTTTTAGAAGTGCTAAATAAATTTTTTTTTTAATTTTTCATGTATTCACGTAATTTGAACAAAAAAAAAAATGTTTTTTCAAATTATAATATTGACGTAATTTGGCATTGATGGTATGAGAACGAAAGAGACACTAATGCATTCATATTATAAATTATGTACAAAAAGATTTTCCTTTTTATTTTTCGTTTTTCAAATAAACAAAAACAATTTTTTTTTTTCAACATATGTATTTAATATTTTCCTTCTGCCATATTTTGATTATGAATATAGAGGTAGGTACTAAATAAAAATACTTACAAAAAAAAAAAGTAGAAAAATACTGAAATGGACCATTGCTAATAAAATTTATGTGCATGAGTCATACCACAAAGAAGATTATTATAAAATAAATATTTTATTAGGTATATCACAAAAGAATTAAAGAAATCGCTATTATATACTTAATATTTACTCAATAAACATTAAAGCAATAATTCATTTACACTTTCTTGACGTCCGTGTCTTTTGAAAATATAATGTTTATATACAATTCTGTTTACTCGGATGATTGTTATACATATGTATGTATTTAATTTCTAGCTTTCTATATGGACAACTGCTAATTAAAATGAATGAAATAATAAATTATTATTAAAAAAAAAATACATACATATATTTAATTTAATTTAAGATAACATTATATATATATAATTGATTTCAAAGAATATTAACTTCTTTCATTTCATATTTTAACAGTATGTTGTATTACTGTTTTTTTTTACTTCTTTTAAATAATGTACAATTTTTTTTAGTTTTAAACTGAAAGTCACAGCCTATATACAGACTTCAGAATATTATGAAAGAAAGTATGTCATATGATCATATATAATTTTTGCAACATTGACTGTTTTAGTTATTGTTGTTAATCACATACAAATTCGGTTTAATTTTTAATTTTTCAATATGTCGTTTTCTTCACAAAAGGGTTTAGATGATGTCAGGTCATGTTGCCAGAGCTCTCCAAGATTCAATAATAAGCAAATTATGGAAAGATTTTTATTTTATTTTATTTTATTTTATTTAACAATAGAAAGACAGTTAAATCTGCCTCCGCTTTTACCACGATCCAACCATGCTTTTTGGAGACAATATATAGATAGATAAACAGAAACTGGATGGCCAAGACATACAGGCATGATCAACGAAGTCATGGAAAACATAAAAGTATAGAACTGAATAGAGGATAGATAAAAATGACAGACATTTTAAGGGATGTAAGGGATGTCAAGTCAAGTCTCTCAGTGGGCTACAGATACATAAAAGATATTTCTTCTAAAAATATTTCTTCTAAAAATATTTCTTTGTACAGTTATGATGATATGTTGATTGATATTTGTAATACATTTTGTATAAATGATTCATTCGATAAAACATTTGTACATATATGTACACACATAATGTATGTAATTTTAATGTGTTATTTGCTCATGCAAAACTAATCAAATATAGAATAAATATAGAATATATGTATAAGTAAAGATTTATGATTTATTCCAAACTAATAATATTATTGATTTCATTACAATGAATGTATATAGAATACGTTAATAAAATATAATACAAGATTGTTTCATTTTTTTTTAAATTCTTTATCAAAATAATTATTCTGTACATAGGTAATACCATGAAGTATGAATAATTTTTATTAAAATTATTGGAATACTCTCGTACATTTCTTTTACATTTACATTTACACTCTATATATGTATTTGTACATTCTGTATAAACAAAAAAGATATAGTTAAATAGCTAAATGCAATCGATTGATTTATCTTCATTACATATATACATAATACCAAAATACATATGAAGTATGTACATATATATTTCGTGTCACCTTATGCCTAAAGTTAACCGCCACACCACATGTTTATATACATATATCAAAATATTTTGACATATTCATGTATGTATGAAGGTAATAATGGACAATAATATGCATATATTTTTTGTTAATATAAATTTACCACAAGGCGCAATATATGATATATGAGTGCTTATGATATGTATATATGTATATACATATGTTGTAGTCGTAGATATATATTTATATGTATATGAATATTTATATATAGTTAATCAGTGGAATTATATTGTATAACTGAAAAAATTCAATTGACGATTCCAATTGACGTCAGAATTATACATATAATATTGTTCACAAAATAGTACATACATAATTATATAGTATATGTAATATGTATATGTACTAATATCATACATACATATATATATAAATCGTATCCATAATTACATGTGCGTTCATTATTATTATATTATTACATTTATTTTTTTCTTGAATATCTATATTTAAGAACTTTCATATTTCAAATAGTAAAATGCAAATAGTAAAATGTAACATATGTAACATATGTATGTATGTAGGAACGTTATACCACGTTATACGGTAATCATGATATAGATACGTTACAAATATACTATATATTACTTACATGACATGCACATATACATACATACTTTAAGAAATATTAAAACGTTGCGCCTGTATATAAAATTAAAATAATTAACACCCCTTTTATTTGAAAACTTTTATAAATACATATATAAATGTACAACGTAATACACATTTTTGTATGACGTTCATGAAATTAAATTCGAAAATTAAAAAAAATATATATACATGAATGTGTATTTTAAATACTGTTTTAAAAAAAATAATTAAAAAGAATTTGAATTATTTGATATACGAATAGGTATTTATGAATAAATATATATATATTATAATGTTGGGGGAAGCTTCCGAATTGGGGCCGCCAGATTTTGAAACGAAACCTTCCGATAATGATACTTTGAAATGTCCTCTTTAACGTGGTATATGTCTCTATTGGCGCAAATTCATCTAGAGGACGCAAACTACCCTTAAAAATGTTTGGTCCAAAATAGCGGGTTTTACGAAATCTTTTATTTCTCCAGATTAGGTTCTTGGATCGGATTAATTGATAAACCATTTGAAAGAGAACTTCCTACTCTATTTGTCACAGTTTATTTCATTTTGATTGGATTAGCGGTTCTTGAGATATAAGGGCTTAAATTCAAAATTTCGTGTTTTTTAAAAATCACTTTTTCAACTTCTTTTGATGACGCTATAACTTAAAAACTTGAAAGTTCACATATATGTTTTATTATATCATTTGAAAGGTTTTTTGGTCCTCTTTTCCGAATCAAAGTGAAATAAAGTGTGAAAAATAAAGCCGGAAGTTATCTTAAAAATGGTATATTAACTAATCCGATCCAAGATCTTGATCTGGAGAAATAACGGATTTCGTAAAACACGTCATTTTGGACCAAAAATTTTTAAGGGTAGGTTGCATCCTTAAGATGAATTTGCGCCAACAGAGACATATACCACGTCAAAGAGGACATTCCAAAGTATCACTATCGGAAGGTCTCGTTTCAAAACCTGGCGGCCCCAATTCGGAAGTTTAGCCTAAAGTTGTAATGAATTAATATGAATGTAAAAATGACGAAAAAATTGCTTATAATTTATATATATACGAAAATGTAATGTAAACAATAAATTTTTCAATTTATATATATCGCAATTATAAATATTTACATATACATACTAGTATGTATATTGAAATTTGCATGAATAATATACTCGTACATAATGAATTTTTACGTGCATTTATACGTTTTATTCGCAACATGTGTACTTGTATATAAGTACCTATATAAGCAATAACATATTATATGAGATGAGTATAGATAAATGTACTATATCTTATTATAATACACGAGCATAGTCCATATCACTTTTGCAATTTAATTTTCTCGCATAGATGTTTTAATAAAATTTCTATATAATGTATACGGATATAAGGAAACAATTTTGATCTTAATTTGAAAAAGCTCTGTTTACTTCCTACTAGAAATCTTTAATACAGTACTATGTAGGTACACAAATCATTTTGTTGTTTATTCTCCGCACATGCATTTTGTTACTTAACTTGAAATTGTTTATAGATTATTTCTAAACTCTAGAAAAAAATTTTGTTTAACATGTTTACTACTTCATTAAAAATATGAAATTTGTAATATTTTTTAAAATTATATAACAAAACTTTTTGGCAATTGGCAATTTTATTCTTAAAAAATGAAAAGTTCGATCAGTATTACAATTTGATATCAATTTTATACTAGAGGTATTCACTCTCTCTAGTATTTGGCCTTGTATATTTATACTCGAAGTATTTTTACTACATTTTGCTAATATGCTACGCCTTGTTATTTTCTCCCATATAAAATCAAGTAAGCCAATCATTGTAATAAAACAATAGGGTAAAGGCATGTTTTTTCTGTGTAGTATTTCGTAGTAAATATTTTGACAGTTGAACACACAGTAGTCATTTGGTAAATTTTGATAAAATTTAAATTTAAAAATTTTAAAATTTTAATTGTCAAACTATATCAGCTGACTGGAAAATTTTGATACAACAAGAGTATTTACAAAGTATGTTCACTCCACACTAAATTTGATTATGTATTAATACACAATAGCTAAAATACTAGCCTGAGTGAATACCTCTACTATTCATATTACTCCAAACTTTTGTAATTTTTATAATTTTGTGCATGTGTAAGAGTAACTTTTCTTCTGCTCATACCAAGCCAAACTTGATATAAAATTGCCAACTGATATGAGACAAGCTATATTATATCTACACGCATGCACATCTACGAAATTTATATTATATACATAACATATGCATTCACATAGAAATAATCTCTCAGTCAAGAATAATATATGATGCTAATAATGAGATACCGCTGATATTGATGATGCTTTATGATGATGATGATGATGATGATGATGATGATGATGATGTTCACGAGGTTGGTCAGTGGCCCACTGATATAATAAACTTTCTAGGTCGATTTTGTTCTATCATATTATTTTATTTATGTATGATACTTGTAGTTGTGTGATGTATGTACATAATTGTTGTTGGTGGTTGATTCTGTTTATGCTGTTATTTTTTTCTCGTTTTTTTTTTATATTTTTATTCTATGATGTTCAAAGTAGTATATAAGTAGTAAAACTTGCTTACGTGAACAGTTTATAGTGTTTATAAATTTTTATACTCTATTTTAATCATATCAGTATGCTCAAATAATAAACAATTATACTACTATTACTATGCTTCTACTGCATCTGTAACATATACAGATGCAGTAACATACATACATAAAATTATTTAAGTTGTCTAAAAACGATATGAAAAATATACACATATTTACATAATCTAGATTCGACTTTGTATATACATATAATCTCTAATAAATATTCATATACACTGTAATTGTATATGTATGTGTATATATATATATTTATAAATAATAAACAATCATATCACCCTCATTCTCTTGTTAAATTAATAAAACATGAGTGATTTTGACTTTGAATAGATGAGAATAAGTCATTTATGACTTCATGATTTTTCATTTGATTACATTCTTCATTCTTTCAGCAAATATAGTAGGTTGTAGCTTGTAGGTATATACTCGTATATACAAATTATAATATTCAATATAAATGAATGAAATAAAAAATAAAAAAAAATAAAAATATTGTATAGATATAAGTATCTATATTTTTACGTATACAATATATTATATATTTACTACATATATACATACATATACATATTAATTTAATTTTAATTTTTTCGTTTTGATGATATTTTATAATAGAGTGAGTGAAAAAAAAAAACAAAGAAATGAACGCATGAACGTCATTGACTTATGACCATCAAAAAGTTTAATTTGTAAAACTATGTAATACTCGTTTACGTACAAGAAGTAAAAAAAAAAAATGAAACTTACAAAATTCACATAAAATATGTGTGTGTATAATATAATATTAAATATGGTTTTCTGATATACACTGTAAAGGGTATTCATGATTTGGTCTTGTACCATTAAGGGCATTCACGATTTGGTCTTGTATCATTGCAAACAGTGTAAACTCGTACAATCCTACACCAAGTATAAACATCTATAATGGAATTTTGACGTTCACAGCTTGTAAAAATTTACAATGCTGAATTCCCATTGTATGCTGGTGTATATTATTATACATTACCCATTGTACATGCCCAATTCTGACATTAAATGCTAAAGTAATTTGATTAAATTTATTTTTATAATATTTTATACATAGGTATATTTTTTAATTTGATTTCAAATTTTTATTTAGTTTACTAGAGTGTGCGCGTTCACAATATAGTGTAGGATTTGAGTGTATATGTTCACAATTTTTACACTCGTACAACAAATCGTGAATACCCATATAATGTACATATTGATAATAATAATTTTCTTACAATGATTTTCGTGATGTGAAATATTATAACAATTTCACATACATACATATCTACATACATATATTAATATGTAGCAGGTTTGTAGATACTCAAAAGAAAATAAATTCATTTTCTTAAAAATCCATAACCAATCGTCACTCTGTTATAAAAATCAATTGTTATAAAATGTTGTAATTTTTATAATTTTTATTTGTACTAGTATTTGATATGTGTATAATTAAATCAAATACTTACTTATGTACATACAAATATACGAGTAGTTTTAAAATCATTTTTAACATAAATAATTTTCATGAATTTTTTTTTTTACATATTATACATACATATACGTAATATGTATACGTATATCTGTATATGCGTATGTATACATACACTGCGGAGCAACTGATTAGGTACAATGTAGAATTTTCATAAAGCAGGTAAATGCAGGTAGCTGCAAACTGAAACATGTGTTAAATTTTTGATGCATGGGATTTCCAATAATTACGGAAAATTTTTAGAGGTTTTATGAATTCTTAGAAAATTGACAGGACTTGTTGTGAAATTTGCGGTATAAAAGCGGAGCAAATGATTAGGTACAATCCAAAAATAATCGAATTAGAAGAATTTTCAAGGGGTTTCAATGTAAATAAAAAAGTTGTTTTAATGTTTTAGATTTTTAAATTTATTTTTTTAATATTATACAAAAAAAAATTAATAATGCGTATGCTTGCCGTTATTACGAACAAGCTCAAATAACCTATTGGGAATAGAATCATATAAACCATGAATAATATTCAGAGGAATTTGATTCCAGGTTTCTACTACAACTCTTTCCAATTCTATAGCGTCTTCGTATTGTTTTCCATTCGAATAAATACGCCTACTTAGCCATCCCCATAAATTTTCAATAATATTCAGGTCCGGTGACAACGATGGCCAGTCCAGTACATTGAGGTTTTCGGCCAAAAACCATTCTCTAACCTCCCGGGCGGTGTGTATGGCAGCATTATCTTGTTGAAAAATCCAATGCGTTCCTCCCAACACTTCGTCAATATCAGCTGCAGCTCTCTGCAATAATTCTATATACTTTCTTGCGTTCTGCGTTCCCCTTAAAATCCTTATTTCTATCTGTCCCTGGTAAGTTATGGCACCCCAGACCATCAGACCACCTTCTCGACTATGACGGCGTGCCAGGTAATGCTGTTCT
The DNA here is from genome assembly GCA_951394055.1 of Villa cingulata. Lineage (NCBI taxonomy): Eukaryota > Metazoa > Arthropoda > Insecta > Diptera > Bombyliidae > Villa > Villa cingulata. The sequence goes on along the minus strand of OX596025.1, from coordinate 24,658,083 downwards.
TTCCTTAAATCGTGGAAATAAAAAGAAAAACCATCTGGCCCGTCTAAACAAAATCTTTTCTCGTCCGAGAAGACAACAGACCGCCACTCATCTCCCCATGTAATGTGTTGCCTAGCGAAAAGTAGACGATTTTCTTGATGGCACGCCTTTAGAGCTGGTTTTTTTCTCAATTTCTGCCTTTTTAAAGTGGGACAGGTCTTTAAAATTCTGCGTATGGTCCATACTCTAGCTGACGTTCCAACTTGGTTGCCAATTTGACGTGCAGTCAGTGCTGAATTCGAAGCAGTCCTTAGAATTATTCGTCGTTCTCTCTCTGTTGTCGCAGTTTTGACTCCACCTTTGCGGTTTTTCCCATAGTTTTCTGGGTCTCGAAGATAATTATAAATTACATTTTTGCTGCGACCTTATACTTCTGCAATTTTAATTCCATTATAGCCCTGTGCCTTGAGAACTCTGATTTGCGCTATTTCTTCTGAAGATAAATCCTTTTTTCTACCCATCGTCAAATAAATTTGAATAGAAAAACTACTAAATTCTTACAAAATACTTTTTTAAAAAAAATCTTTGCTAAAACTCTAACACACTTCTTAACAGCAATTCAAAAACTGATATTGTACCTAATCAGTTGCTCCGCTTTTATACCGCAAATTTCACAACAAGTCCTGTCAATTTTCTAAGAATTCATAAAACCTCTAAAAATTTTCCGTAATTATTGGAAATCCCATGCATCAAAAATTTAACACATGTTTCAGTTTGCAGCTACCTGCATTTACCTGCTTTATGAAAATTCTACATTGTACCTAATCAGTTGCTCCGCAGTGTATATAATAAAATTTATGTATTTATATAACATATTGTGAAATGACGCACATATATGCATGGAAATGTACGAGTATAGTACGTTATTTCATTACAACATTTTTTTATCAATTTAATAATTTATTAACGTAATCACATTTTTAGACATTTAATTTGATTAATATTCATACATATAAATGTATATACATTACAAGTTATATGAGTATAGTACCTACATTATTTATCAAAAATTAATTGTATATGAATGTGTACATTATCTTATTTTACGTTGTTTTCTTCTTCTTTTTTTATCACTTTTTTTTAAAAAAGCAATATGTTTATGTATATGTTATAAATGTTTATAGTTGACATGTCTTGTATAATTATGTATTTTTGTTATGGTTGATTAACAAATTTATTTACAACTTAATGGAATTTTAAAATAATGGAAAAACATTTTTTTTTTCCAATTCATTCTTTATTAAATAATCAAAGTATGTATATAATAAACTTGTGAATTTGCAATTTAAGAAAAATAAAATAAAAAATTATAAGTCGAAATCTCTGCCTTAACTGTAGAATCGTCATAAAGTACAAACTAAAAAAAAAAAAAAATTGCTTACAACAAATCACATTAGTATTATTATGTAAATAAAAACAATTTGTTTTTTTTTTTTTATAAATTAATTTGATTCATGTTTAGTATAGAAATTTATCGTGGAATAACTGCATACTATAATGTACATACGTATAATAATTTCACACTAAAAAAATGAATTGTATTTCTTTTTTATACACTATTCATAAAATATAAAAATTATTTGTATATTTTTGTTACATAAAATATATTACAATAATTATTGAGATTATTTATTACATTTTTTTTACAGTAATTAAATATTAACATTGTTATAAATGATAGCATGTATGTGACTTTTTATAAATTTTCTTATCATTCACATATGTACTATACACCTACGGGTACACGGGCATATAAATGTTCTGTCATTGAAATCAAAATAAAAACTCGTTAATAAATTAACCAAAACGTGCGCGTTCAATTGAACGAGGAAAAAAAAAATGTTTTTCTTTTATTTTTTCGAATTTTTATTTTTCTTTCTTTTTCATTTAATAATTCACGTTTTTCTCATAATTTATTTACATATTATTGTTTAATAATTATCACCTGTACAAATTCATATTAAAACATACATACGAGTACATATATGTATCTACACATTATATAGATACATCTTATGTACTATATGTGTATATGAAAATCATAAGTACATATTATAATTAATTAATAAAATGTTATTTCAATATTTATTATATGATTTCACATACATATACAGTACAAATGTATTGGTATTTCTACCATGTGTGATATTTCTGCTTATAACTTGTTGTATATTTGAAAATGATTTTTCTAATATTTAAAAATTTTCTAATTTATTACTTATGTACCCTACCTATACTGCATACCATATGTACTCATATGTTCGTACTCGTATACATAAGTAATATGATTTTATTCCATTTTTGTTTTTGTTTTTTTTTAAGTGAAATAATAATTTCGAACTTCAATTTATACTTCACAATTTTAAATGAATATTTACATTAAAACATACAATCATGTTTCTATATGTATCAATTTCAGAAAATTTAGAAAAAAAAAAAAACATGTTACACATTTATAGGGAAAAATATAAAATTCTATCAAAAAATAGAGTGTAAAAAATTATATGACAACGACAAGCATAATTATTTTTCATGAGTAAAAAACGTTATCACACTTGATATGATGTACATGTATACGATTTTTAGTGATTTACCTACCACAGATAAAAAGGGAAACATAAAATCATTGTTTTTTTTTCACATTTATGTATATTTTAGAGTAATGTACTCTATTTCGAAAAATTATACTAATTGTCTCATAATCTTTTCAGATCTCTGTGTATGTAAACAAAAATTATAATTAAATTTATATCTTTATATGAACACCTGAACAAAATTCTATTCTACTGAAGTGAAATGAATCTAATTAAGCATTTAAAAATTATATGTACATTACGTGTATTTCAAATTCTATTGAATTTTTGAAATGTATATTATGTATGTACTTGATGTTGATGTATTAGAAATACTTCTTAACTAGATACGTATGTACATATATATTTATAGTCCACATTCTACTAGAATTAAATATTGATTTATAAAGCTGATCGATCGATATGTAGAAAATTTATCGAATTAAATATGCATGTATGACGTGTGTATATGTAATGTATATGCACTGTATATACATGTAATGCTTACGTATATATTAACGATTTATGATAGTTACTCTTATTTTATCCTTTTTTAGAAATAATTATATAGATCATTTAATTACATAATTTATTGATTTTCCTTTCATTTTTTAAATATAGAAATAATATTCAATCATGTTATGTACACTACACACACATATATACATACATATAAATGTATGTGTTTACAATTCTATTATTCTTTATATGTATCCTTTTTTTTTGTTTTTTTTTGAAAGAGTAAATACATTTGACGTCGTCATGACGTCAACAAATTTAATGTGTATAACATTAGGTCATGAAATGTGCTTATACTACCAGTGGTCTTATATACATACATATATAAATACTTATATGTACATAAATGTCATGCTTATGTAGGAGACATCGTCGTCATCGCATATTATTATATGTATATTTTATATGTATGTATAATTCCTTAAAAATACTCGTGTGTACAATAAAATACTATAAATATCTAATGTAAATGCATATACATATATCTGTATATATGTCTATTTTGTATTTAACTATAAAGGATAAATGAATAATAGTTGATAATTATAAAATTACAAATAATATATTATAGCAATATATGTATAAGTGTGTACATTTTCAAATTAAAGCATATTTATATTTAGTAGATAGTAAAACGTATATACAGTAGACATCAAAAGTCTTTGTACAACTCCTAATTTAAAATTTGGATACCTTCAAGACAAAATTCAAATGAATATATACATTTCTCCATATTTTGCACAAATAAAACCTTGATATATGTTTTTAATATTATTTCAAAATTTCATTTTCGTTGGTACCTCTGTTTATTCTCAAGTCTCAAAATTAAGAGTTAAAAGTGTTTTGTACACCCATTATAATCCCATCATATAACTTTTTATATGGTTTTTCTGGGTAATGTTACAATTAAATTCATTTTTTTTTAAAATAATTTTTCCATTTTTGATGATAATTTAGGATTAAGGATGGCACTTTGACCTTTCATATGCCATTAAATTTATGACTCTATATCTTTCGTCATTCACAATAATATTAAATCTTTATATAAAGATGAATCTTCTTAGATCATATTAAACGACTGATAACTGATAGCTTTGTCGAAATCAATTATGTATTTTATTTGAAAAATAATAAAATTTTCTACTATACATTAATGTTAAAATACATCTTTACTTATTGTCAAAAGTTTTTTTTTTTTAAGAGGAGAGAGCAAAGAGAGCATTTACAAATATTTGAAGGTGTACAAAAACTTTTGACATCCACTGTATGTGTTTCAAATTTTTGTTTGCATTATATTCACATTACATTTTAAAATAAAATTTATAATCTATAATTTTTCTATTTTTTGTACATATATGCACCCACTTATACATACATAATATATAATATTCATACGATAAGTCTTATATGTTTTTTATTGCAATAGAATAGACACATGAAAATAAACGTATACATATGTGGTTATGTATTCGAATAAGAGTATTCATACTTAACTTACTATACCAGTATCACTGTAATATTGGTAATATTATATATTTGATAATTTTTAATACACAAGTTTACATACATTTATGTATTTATATTTATTATAATATGTAGTATAAATGCTCGTATATTTTAAGACATAAAAGATAAAAAAAATGGAATAAGGTTACAACATCATATATTATAACACTAATATATCATAAAGTATATGTGTATGTAATATAGAAAAATATAAAGTAATGAAATGTTTATTGTAATCGAATAATGTTTTCTCTCCTTAGAGTCCTTTTGTATTTATTTTTCAATTTTTATATGTATCTATGTATGTATGTACATATATATATTTTGTTTGTTTTATAGTACGAGTATTTCCTTTTTTTATCATCGATGTGTTTTAATATATTGACACTTTTTTTTTTCATGTAAACTTAAGTATCATTAAGATATATGATAATTGATAATAGTATATAATGATATTACATATAATCATCTTTTGAGTATATACGAGTACATGCCTATACGTATGTAGTCGTATATACACACATGTATTTGTATTCGATTCCTTGTTTGAAGGATGTTTTGAAGTCTTCTATAGAATTACTTTTTTTTTTCTTCTAAAAAGTAAAAATAAATGTAATCAAATTTATCGTCATACTCTTTTTCTTCAAGGTTGTATAGAATGCATATTCATATTATACACACGAGTAATGATTTTATTGTAGGAATATTGGCGACGTATTTTACCCGCAACACTGTAAACTGTAGGTGGTAGCATTAAAATACCGTGTTGACAATATTGTTGGTATTACTACAAAGATGACGACAATGTTTTTAGCGATGATGATGATAATGATAACGACGATATTGTAATGATTAGCATGATGGCAATGAAAATTGAATTTTATATGTACATACTTAATTACATCATTTATATGTATTTGTACAGTTAGATAAATTCAATATAATCGAATATAAACAAATACGCGTATATAATAAATAAAAGAATATGCAAGAATGATGTAATATGTATTCACTTTTGAAAATATCATTATCATCAACATTTTTGTACTATACAACCATTTTTAGAGCCACGAGCTCATGTATAATACTCCTTCAATTATCCTTTAAAAATATATATATATATACATTTATACAACATTTAAGGACATCACTCATTCAATATTAAAACATTTTGTTATTCAAGTATTTGTATATCACTAAAAATGCAATAAATTGTACATAAATATACATACTTGCAAGTATGTAATACGTAAATATATTAAAAATGCATGTATAATAATATTAGTAGAAACTGTATATCTATAAAAATATGCATAAAATGACGGTGTAAAATTATTATTCTTGATTTGTTTTCGTGGGAGATAATAAAATTGGCTTACGTAACGTACATAATATACTGGCAACATCATTTTAATGTACACATTATCATATTATATTATCGGTATTTATTTTCTGTAAAAGACATAATAGATTTTGCTTTTGTTTGGTATGATGTTGTCATGTTATTATCGTCATCATCATCATCATCATCATCATAATCAACAAATAACAACATTAAAAATAACGAGAAAACTTTGCAAATTACAAATTAAATGCTATTTTATTGATTTTATGATTACACATTTGTGTATTGGTATATGTATTTGAAGCTAATTTAAATTAAAAAATATTTTTTAAATAAGAACAAAAATTATACTTTTATGTTATTAATTATGAAATAATATTTTTCTTAATTATAATGACGTACAAATAATTATGACGTTATAATATAATCGTATACGATAAAAATGTATAAGTAATTAAAATTGTTGCAAATCTAAATGATACTTAATAATTTAATCGAATATGAATTATTATGAATTTCGAAACAATATTTAAATTTTTCATTTTTGTTACTCATTACGTTATTTTTTATTTTGTTCAAATAAACATTTTCCAGACAAAACTTTAAGAAAACACAATCTTTCTCTTTTCTGCAATCACATATGCGGTGTCAATGACTCTTTGATTTGAGGTTACGTGGCAGAATGATCTCTATTGAAAATGTATTTATATGTATATGTACAATACAATTTATATTTATACAGTTGTTCTTATTTTCAATAATTTTTCCAATTTTGATTTTATTGCCCAGACAAATAATCATTTTCATAAAATATAAAATGAAAAATTCAGAAATCAAAAATCAAAAATACAAAGAAGAAAATGAATATTTGGCAGTAAAAATTGTCATAGTATTTTCGCCATAACTATACAAATGTATATATACTCGTAAAATGATGATGACCTATTAAATTTTTCGCAATGTTCATTACATATGTATATGTATATTCTACGATCATAGTACAAATACTACTAGATGTAGTATTAAGTATATAAAGGAAGGATAATACTGCATGTCTGGCCAATATTGAATTCTTTTTGGCTTTCACCCATAATATGTTGAAAATTGCATGTTCTACAAGAAAAGAAAAACAAAAATCATTTTTTCATGCAAATACATAAAGTATACTATATTATATAGGTATATGTATATGTATGAAACTTATGTTTTAATTTTGTTTTACCGAAATTGAATATAAATTTTCATCGATTTATTTATTTATTTATTTAAGAACTAATATGAATTATTTATTAAATTAATAAAATAATAGCTGGTTTTGATTTAACAATATCAAGTACTTGCGAGTAGAAAAGGTGAATATCTGTGCTAAACCATCTATACTCGCAGCTACTCACGAAAAAATTTTCAAGTAGCTGGAAGTAGATGCAAGTAGTTACGAATAATTTTTGTGTCGTTCGTTATACCAATTTATCCTAGACACATATTTGTACATTTTGGAATTGCTAAATCGAAAGCAGCTAATGTCATACGGCCCATACGGTTATCACATTGTATATATAGATACGTGCATACACATGAATACTCATATGTACTACATATATCCTTATAACATATTAACTCTCTATAAATTAAGAAAATTTGTTCAGATTGTTTCTATTTTCTTTTTATCTTTTTTCCAATTTGTTTATTTTTATTGTAATCATTTCATTTTGTACAAATAAATTCAATTAAAATGACATATCATTAAGGTATGTATACTGTACATATTCATTATTATACTCGTATATGTATACATTGTTTCATATTTAATTTAATGCAGTACAAAAAATATACATATGTACGATTATTTTATGCCTGTTGTGACATTAAGAAAATTTATAATGGACAGTAACATGTATGTATTTATATTCACATTATATCAACATGTGTATACATAAAGTCGTAAATATACTCATACATTTATTGTACGTATACAGCAAACATGAATATAAAGACTATACTAAAAGTCAATGACCCTTTCAAATTATGTGTACAAATTATACAAAAATGTATGTATGTACATGAATCCACATTTAATCGTATATAATGACCATTATTTTTACATTTTTCATCATACAAATATGTATATATTTTTTATTTCTATTTCTTAACGAAAACAACAAAAAAAAAATCATTATTTATGTATTCATGTTTATAGGTATATAGATGGATACAAAAAAAAACAAAATAACGATTTAAAAAAAAAAACACATACACACACAAAAAAAACATACACACGAAACAAAAGCAATTGAGTTTAATAACCTGGAAAATCGGCCAGCCAGCCAAAGGATATTATACACATTGATTATGAACAAAATGTGCATATAAAAAAATTAAATAAGAAAAATAATATAACTTTTTGAAATATAATTTTCAACTATGTATATATTTTATGTATAGATCACATATAAACAAATTCGAATATAAAGAAAATACATATGTATGTACTATGTACTCGTTTTACGTTTATAGAAAATTTTCATTTCCTGTATAGTTTTTATCATCGTCGTTTTAAAAGAACTTTTAGATAGCTTATCGACTTTATAATATAAATGTTTTTTTATTTCTATACTCGTATTTGTATATTATATAGCCAGCTAGTTATATATTACCCGTAAATATTTACTAAATATACACATACAAGAACATATAGATGACTATATATATACATACAATATGTAATAAGAAATATTTTATTAAACGAGAAAAAAAAATATTTAATTCAAATTCAAATTTCTTTTTTATTTATCTCGTATTTATATACATATACTCGTAAATATGATATTCACTCTTAAATTAAAAAATATTTTTAGTTTATGTTACTACGGTTTTAATCTGCGGGTAGTTTTTTAATAATGTCTTTTTTACTGCAGATATTATGTAGATGTACATTAGTTGCGTTCCTTTTGACCAAGTAAAGTACTCCCAACCCAAGTACTTGTAGTCGTGACCATCTACACCACCTCTTGTATTCGAGTAATTTACTTGACAGTTGCATGGTTAGTTACCCCAAAATTCGCCCTCAGAGGTTTTTGTGTTTTAATCTTTAGAGATTAAAGAAATAGGTTTAAGTCTATAATATTTTTATTATACTTGTTATTCAATAGGTGGATTTTTATTGTTTAAGGTTATGGAGAATCTAAAATCAACAACAAAACAAATTTGAAATATATGACAGCTTTAAATTTGAGCACGGCCAACTGTCACTCTAATATTGTATGCCTTGATATTTGAGGTTACTTTTTACTTCCAAGGTTCCATTTACAATCTACTCCCGAGTACTTGGGAGTACTTTACTTGGTCAAAAGGAACGCAACTATTATATGCACGTCTATGTGTATTATACTTAGGTTTTATGTATTCATAAGTACTTATATACATAATATGTACATATAATCGTAATATGAATATCAGATAATTTAAACTAAAAGAAAAATTTATAAATTTCAGTATTATATAAATAAAAATTTGTTCATCATAATCATACATACATCCTTTTTTTATTTTTCATTATTTTTCTATACAATATTATGACCAAAAAGAAAAACAAGAAAATAATAAGTATTTGAATTAAAAATGAATGCAACTGAACCAAGAAAATAATCTTTATTCAACATTTATTTTCGTGTTTTACATTTTTTATCATGTTTTGTGCATTCATTTTTTTATTTTTATTTTTTTTTTTCATTGATGCCTACTTGTTTGTTATTTTAAATTTTTTTTTTATTTTGTTTTTAAATGAAAAAAATAAATAAAAATAAAAACGCTTTCATCTTGTATTATTTTGATTTTCATATACATATACTTACATATAATTTAGGTCATATTCAGAATTTTTTCAATTGATGTCCTTTTTATTTTATTTTTTTTTTTTGTTTTTAATTTCATTTTCATATTCTTAAGTTGTTGAAGAAAAATTGTATCTTATTCACTCGTTCGTTCGCTTATTGAAAAAATAAATAAATAAATAATGAGAAGCTAAGAAAGTTATATATTTTTTTTTGATGATGATTTTTTATAAGTATAGTAGTTAGTAATTACTGAAGTGTGTTTTGAATATATTTTTTACATTTATGCAGGAGCAAAAAAAAAAAAACAAATAAATAAAAGATAAATGAGCATAAAAAAAATTTTTTTTCAAAATCAATAATCTTTGAAAATTTATTTCTGCATAAAAATGTTTAATTCTTTTTATTCAATTTATTATCTAGATCCCTATTTATTGTAAAAAAAAAAAAGTTTTTCTATCCAATTAACTTTATGTTAGTGAAATAATCAATTTAAGGAACAAAATGCATAAATTGTGTTTTTAAATTTAATTTTTTTCTTTTTTCTTCTTCTTCTACTGCCATGCAGTCCTTAAGAGGACCCTTGCATCTGCGAGGAAAAGCCATCACTGTTCTCTATCTGTGGATTTCTCTTTCCAGTCGCCCATTTGTAGCTTATCTAGATCCTTTCTCACTGCGTCCCACCATCTGCTTCTTGGCCGCCCCTTCGGTCTATTTCCTCCAATATTTGCAAAGAGGATGGACTTACGTGGGCTGTTGTTTATCATTCTGTTAACATAACCTAACCTGATAAATGAAATTTGCCTGCTAAAGGTTACTTTTCCATAAATAGATTTGTCTACAGCTTCTGCTGCTTTCCAGCTTTGCAATTAAGTATTGTACTTTTAACTTTCTTATATCTTTTTCAACTTCGTCTTTGGTATAGCTTCTTGCTCCATAATTCTTGTAACAGATCGTCAAATGGATCGTCAAATTCTTTACGGAGCACACGTCCATAATTTATCTCAATTTATGAACTTTTGTTTTCTTTACACATTCTAAACTATATATGTAGATCCTGAATTTTAATACATATTCTTTTTTCTTTTTGTTTAAATATCTATTAATTTTTTGACATTTATACAAATAATTCTTTAACGTTTTTTTTTTCATACCTATATTTTCAGGTTGCTATTAAAATTATTGATAAGTCACAATTAGATACTGGTAATTTACAAAAGGTATATCGTGAAGTAGACATTATGAAACGTTTAGATCATCCACATATTATAAAATTATATCAGGTAAGTTTAAAATGTTAATTGTATAACAAATTATTAAAGAAATAAAAAAAAAACTCTTATGTACACATATGCATATGCTTGTATTATATCTATATTTACTTACACAATTCTTATAATCGCATTCAAATAAAAAAAATTTACTTTATCTCTATACTCTCTACATATATATCATATATATATTTACATATATTTGTACCTATATTGATATAGATTTTTAACCGCTTAAATGCATTTATATGTGTGTATCTCATAACCTTGTATAGACAACTACAGCAAAGTAAAGTAATATAATTTACCACGAGTATGACAATAACTTTAACCTTCTTATTATTAAGGTCGTCATTGAGAAAAGACACAAAATAATATGATATTCATTAATTTGAATTTTATAAACGCTATATACACATAAATATGTATGTATATGTTTGTTCCTTTTTAAAATAAACAGATAAAAAAAATATTTGTTATCATTTTCATACAACACGATGATCGTGTAAAAAATTGAATTAATTAAAACTATACATATGTATACGAGTATATTTATATACACGAAAAAAATAAATAAAAGATAAAAAAAATGAAATAGAACACTTGAAAATTTAAACAATTATTATTATTTTTGTATACCGTACCTCTAGTTATATTTTACATTTTTTTTATTGTTTGCTGATTTTTTATTTTTATTTTATATTTTAAGTATTATCTATATTAACAATGTATTATTAAGTAAAAGCGTGTCGGTGTCATGATTTTTAACTATATCTACCATTACAAATTTTTTTATAATAAAATAATTTTGCAATGTCAAAGAAATGTTTTGCATTCATTTTATAAAAAATATTTGGATTTTAATAAAATCGCGATTGTAATATTTTTATGAAAATTATGCACTACCTACAGTCTACTTTAGATCTAACTTAGAAATGCAAGCATGAATTTACTCTATATTTAAAATATTCGGGACACAATTTACTTATGCATACATCTGTATACATATATTAAATTTTATTCAAATTCAAATGCAATAATAGTAAAGTAAATTATAACGTATACAAATTCAATGATGAGAAATGAAAATTTTAATCATCTACAGACATATTTCTTGTGCAGTACAAAATATAATAACATAGAATATAGTAATAAAATATGTACATGAGTATAAACAGTAAATACATATATAAAAAAAATTATACATTTACAAACATATTATAATATTAAATAAGTTTATGTTAGCTTGTAAATTATTTATTTGTTTTTTGTTCCACATATTTATTTTCTATACATTAAAATTCATATACCTACATACAGGGCTACAATAAGAGATTATTTACACAATTGAAAATAACATAAAATCTGAAGGAATATTACATGTATGCATTTTGGTACATACATACATATTTTAAAAAGACAACTTTGTTACTGTTGTTCTTGCTGTTTTTGTATGTACGAGTATGATAACAGAAAGGCATTCAATGAGAAAATGACTCATATAATGTAGGATTTTATATACAATTATAATGTATGCATATGCATATGTAATAATGTTAAAAATTCGTGCTTTATCAGTCATCTCATTTTATACTCGTATTTTACAAAAAAAAATTAGCACAAAATCATGTTTTTAAATTAAATCCCCTTTTTTCTATAAAAAAAAAAAAAATCTCTTTTGTTCTCATGATTTTACAATGAAATACAGAATACGGATGAATATTCATGTGATTGATAAGAGTTATAGTTGTGGTTATAGTACATAATATTATTAAGATTATATTATAATTCTTAAAATGAATTTTTGAATAATTTATATAATGTTCTATTTCTACACCAGTATGTACAGATATGCTTACATCACCACATTTATTATTTACTATTTCACGAATATTTTATATTTTAAAGTTATTTTTTCAAATATGTATAATTCAATAAAGTTTTATGTTTTATATATTAAAAATACAAGAATTAGAATATTCCAAGCCCCCATATATTCAGTGTAATATCAATCTGTACAACAACTCCACGCGCAATTCAATCAAATAAATTAAAAGAAAAGAAAAGAAAAATTCAATCAAAATTATTTATTTTTTGTATTTTATAGATTTTTAAATAATCGAATAAAATCAATAACATATAATAACAACTAATTAAACACTTAAAAAAGATTTTTAATAAAATCATAATAAAATAACTTTTAATATAAAATAATATTTTATAAATTTTTTTTTTAAATGTGACAAAAAAAAAAATTAGGAGCTAAAAAAACTTAAGATAATAACAAATTTATGTCATATAAATAGTATTTCTTACTTTCCTGTTGTATATCTGTATGTCTGTACATATATATCAGACATAAAGTAAATATTGCTGTCTACAAAAAGGACAAAAAAAAAAAAATAAATAAAAAAAAGTAAATAAATAAAATAAAATAAAAAAAATAAATATATTTTTAATTATATTATTTTGTCTATAGGCTTACATATTATTATAATATTATACTTGAGTACATATTATGTATTCATAATATACAGGCAGACATACAGAGTAAAAACGAGCAAATTGCGACAGCGCATATTCAATTCATACACAAAATTATTACGTCCATTTTTCAAGCGAATCTATAAAAAGTGTTTTTTTATGTACATACATATTTTTATATTTATGTATGTAAAGAAAATAAATTAAAAATTTAAAACTATATAATGTACGTGGTAATGTATTTCATGTAGTACTATCAGTGTTTAAGATAACGAATTTTAAGAAAATACAAAATAAATGAACAATATTTAGAATACAGGGAGGTAAAATAAAAACTAAAAAGCAACAGAAATAATTAAAAAAGCGAGACAAATAAAAAATACATATGTGTATGTCGTCAAAGCTTTTAATTCGATTGTAATTAAATTTATACTTATACGAAAAGCTACTAAACTGTTTAATATATGTTATACACTCATGTATTTATATACTGAGTACTGAGTACCTCTATGTATTATAGTATACTGAATGTTGTGTACATAGAGGATTTATGTAAATGTACTTACCTATACTTATTAACCCACAGGTATGTGCGAATATGAAATTATTTCAATTCGAAATAAGAAAAAAATTAAAAAAAAATTTAATTTGGTAATTTGATTTAGTCTGACGTAAAAACAAAAATGTACACACGAATGCCGGAACCGGTTCATTTATGTCTATATATAGCTACACATAGTACATACATGCGTTGAGTAAAATTCAAACTCATTCAAGTAACACGAAACAAAAAAAAATATAAACAATTATAGAAAAAAAAAAGAAAAAAAAAACAAAATGATGAGATGTCGAATAAATTAAAAAAGAATATTATTAAATCATCATTGGTTATTAAAGCTTTTTTATATTACATAAGTACATTACTTGAAAATTGAATGAAATAGAAATTCTGTTGAAAAATATGTTTGCAAAAAAAAAAAAAAAAAAAATGAAAATCAACTTATAAAATGTTCGTTATTATTATTTAATTGACGTTTGTAAGTATCGATTAAAAAGAAATTTTTTTTTTAATATAATTTTTGATAAAGTAAATGTAATATTATATTCATTTAATTAATTTCGTATGTGTACATATGTATGTATGTATTGATAGTGCTTATAAAGAAGTATATGTCATTTATATGCAAATATATTTATTATTATGTACTTATTTGTTTTACATTTGAGTAAAATCAAAATTAAAATTCAATCTAGATAAAAATTACGCGAACTAATAAAATTTATAAGAATCTAGAAACTGTATGGTAAAGGCGTATATGTATTCGGATACACGTAATATACTATATTAGGCGCATAATAATTATTATTAATTTATCAATTTAATGAGTTTTGTTTTAATTCTGTTGTGTTGTCAGGCATTGAATTAACTATATATAAACATGTGTAATTAACTATATTATATTATATATATATATCTACTGAATTATATTTTATGTTGTATAAGTACCTATAAATGTTTACATAAATATAAACCAAAATAAAAATTCTTTTTCATTTCATACCTATGTGTTTGTTAATAGTATAAAATTGGTAAAGTTAATTATATATACATTAATGTATACTCTTGTACTTGTATAGTATTTATTTTAATATCTAATACATGTAATGTAAAATATCCAAGAAATTTATTTTATAAACACGAGAATCCCTTACTGTATTCAATATTATTATTATTTTTTATTATTAATTAATATTTTGTTCTTTACTTTACGAGTATACATTTATGTATCTTTTTTGCGTTTTAACAATTTTATAAAATTTTTACGTTATCATTTTCATATTATATTTTGATATTAATCTAATATCGAAATTATGATGATGTACACCTATACCTATACTTGTACTATATAAATTTGTTTATATAAAACATATGTATTTTGTTTAGCATGATTATATACATAACTAAATATGCTAATATAAATATGTACATATAATTTGTGCACATGCTATCTAAAATTATTATATTCGCTGCTATTGCTTCAAAAAATACAAATAAGGTAGTACGTATACGATAATTTGAAATTTTCAAAAGTGAAATATTGAATTCAATATTAATATATGTATGTACATTATGTATATGTATATCTAAATATACATTATTATATATTTAATGTGTTTATACATAAATAAATTAGTAAAATATTGACGTAATTGCTATAGAGATGTATTGTATATACGACTAAATAGGTAAATGTACAAAAATAGTATATTTATAATAATATTTTCATTTGGAAGATGATAATAATAATTATGGTAATACCACAATTTTCATATACGAATAGATATGTATGTACATAAATATATTATTTTAGATATACAAAATAACATATACACTTCTTAAATTTACATAAATTTCCTGATACCATATTATTTATTTTGCTAATTATCATGCAAATATATTATTTTTTTTTTCTAGTAAATATTTTCTTGTAAAATATTTTTATCTTGTTTTTAATTTCAAATTTTAGATATAATACAGTTCATAATATACACAAATACCTATATGTATTGGTGTGTGACCTTAAAATAAACTAATAATAATAATGTAAATAATAAATTTATTATCAAAAACGTACGTATGTATGTACATATGTACATTTACTCGTGCATATATACACTTGATAGTAATTTGAATATATTTTATAAATAGTTGCTTTCGATTTGACAATTTCAAGTACTTGCTAGTCTGTGATAAACCATCTACTCGCACTTCGCAGCTTGCAGCTACCAGCTACTCATGAAAAATTTTTCAAGTAGATGCAAGTAGATGCAAATAGTTACGAATAATTTTTATGTCGTTCGTTATAACAATTTATCCTAGACACATTTTTGTAACTAGCAAGTACTTGGAATTGCTAAATCGAAAGCAGCTAATATAAAAAATATATATAGGGGCTTGAATAGCTCGATGGTTGCGTGTCGGTCTTGTGATCTTGAAGATCAGGGTTCGAACCCCAGCCAGCTCACTACTCTTGCCCAAGTCGATCATTAATTTTTCCTATCAGCAATGTACACCAGTAACTGATTACTGATGATAAACTGGATGATATATCTGACATAAAATTATAAAATTACTGATCGGCGGTGCCATAATGGACTGAGTATCCGCGTGCACTTAATATATACTATATACATTGTATGTATATATGTATATTTAAAAAAAAAAAAAAAAATATATATAATGCAAGATTCATGTGTACCTATATATATTGATACAACTATACTATATATGTATGTATATAAAACTGACGCAAATAAAATTACTATAGCAGCTTTAATAGCTCATAAGCTCATATGTATACTTGACACCCCTAAAATTGTCGTTTCGAATTTTATCTATATACACTTTGAAAAGTAAAGTATACACATAACACATATAACAATAACTAAATAATGAAAATAAGTTAAAATATGGTAGATTTTTTTATAGTAAATACACGTATTCTAGTGCGTACACATTATGCGTCATTGTAGAAATACTGATCTTATGTACTAATTTACAAATACATATCACTATAATATGAATATGAGTATTAATGTGTTATAAAATTCAAGATAAATTTGATTAAAAAAAAATAATAAATAAACAAATAAAATAAATATTGGAAACATTTTATACATATAGTAGATATGTATGTATATAGATGGTAGAATTTAGACGTTGTTAAATAAAGTACAATATGACAGAAAAGAGTATAGCAATAAATGACAAATATGTACATAAGTAGTATGTTAAAATATTTCAGAGTAAAACACTGAAAAATAAAAATAAATTTACCATAAAATAAATAACAAAGTAATGGTATACGAATGTATTCATTTGTACAATATGTAGTTATTAACATTCTATGATTGAATCCTTTTCTATATGTGACATATATGTAGGTACTACATTTTATATTACATTTTCCTTAAAATCTGATAACTTAATTGTATTTATTTTTTAACTAATTCCATTATATAATACACACGGAATAGAACAGAGTATACCTACATAATAATTGAGGGGAAGAAGACAAATATTATAATGAATAATGAGTAATGAATTCGAATTTATTATGAGATAAATATAAAAATCTCGATATAAGATTTTGTGAAGCGAACATTAAAATTCATTATTAATTTTTTAATTAATTTCTCAAAAACAATTTTTTTGTTAATAAAACAATAACTTTTAACAAGTAAAATAATGCGAAATAAAATTAAATAAAATTATCTATACTAAATATACTTAAAATTAATATGCATATATGTACATACATATATTATAATTTAATTAATAAAATGATGATCTTATATGTTAACATTTATATACGAGAATAATTTCTTATCATTAATTTTTTTTTTAATTTTTATTTATTCGTATCACGTTTAAATTATGTGATTAATAAAAATGATGTCTAATCGTGATTATAGCTCATTATGTGCATACATACATATGTATGTGTATTTATAATAACAAAACAAAAAGAAAAAAACATTCTTACATTTGTCTATAATCTGTGATAAATATTTTGAATTTATTTTACGTTTCATTATAAAATGTAGGTAGACATAATATTACGTATTTTTATATTATTTATCTATAATAAAATATAGTAACAGTTATAATCATAAAATAATAGCTATCATATTATACTACTACCTATCACGTTTTTCGAACATCTTTCAACTATGTATAATACATATGAGTATTTGGTATTATTATGCCGAATTCTACATTCAATGCAGTGACTTCAACTTCGACTTTGATTTAATCGATATGCATTAGAACTTCTACATTCAATATTCAATTCAGTAGACTTGACAGCTTCTTTTACATGTTAGGCAGGCATGCTGTGAATTCGGAAGTCGAAGTCCAAGATCCAAATTGAAGTCACTGCATTGAATGTAGAAGCGGCATTATTATTATTTCACGAGTACATATGATAAATAAAAATAATAATTTTTGATAGAACTTATTATAAAAATTATGATCTTAATTTTTTTTTTTTTTCTAATAACATTGTATGTGTTGTTTAATTTTCAATTTTTATAATTAAGTATGATTCAAATTTTTACTATTTTAAATTTTATTTCTAAATATTCACATAAGATATTCGTTAT